>JAJAGP010002980.1:0-89652 GCA_025084515.1 Ancistrus triradiatus
AATTGTAATTTAAATTAATCATACAATGTGATTTCCTGGATTATTTTTTTTCTCATTTTGTCTCTCATCGTTGAAGTTTACCTATGAGGAAAATTACAGACCTCTCCCATCTTTCTAAGTAGGAGAACTTGCATAATTAATCAGTGGCTGACTAAATACTTTTTTGCCCCACTGTACATTGAATAAGATATAATTAATTCAACTTAAAGCATTCAAACTCCAAGCCAAAGAACAAAGAACTCCAAGCTAATAGAATATTTCACGTTATAAATACAATACTGTGCAAATGTATTAGGCCACCATTAGAGTTGTTGTTGTAGCAATGGTAAATTATAATGACCATATACATAACATGTTGTTGATTATTTGATCCGAAAAGTTCAAACTTGAATGGGCTGTCCATAATACTTTTTTCCACTGATCTTCATTCCGGTCTTTGTGAACTTTAGCATATCTTAACCTTTTCAGGGGGTTCTTGGCTGCTACCTTTCCAAAAAGTCCATTCCTGGTCAAGCTTCTGTGGACTGTAGAAGTGTTAACTTGGCATCCTGATGAAGCTGCCAGATGCTTCTATTGTTCAAGTGTAAGGGGAGGTCACATTAAATACTTGCCACTGTAGCCTACAGATATTTTTTAGATCTTTAGTACTGCATACAAATGTGCCTGTATTTTCTGGTTGTATTCTAATAAGACTGAGAAGTAATTATATATGGTCATTATACCATTGTGGAAACAGTGGTATATCTAATCTAATGGTGGTCTAAGACTTTTGCACAGTACTTTATGTCTACTCTAGCTGGCTTGTATGATGGTATGGATTATCTGTTAATAGGAATGTGTGTAATGGAAATGATCTGGCTCTGCTGTCTCTACTGTAGTGTATCTAGATCACACAAAGATAGGAACCAGCAGAAAAATGTATTGCAGGTTCTGGTTAAATCAATGTATAGCAATAAAACCAAAGCTTATGTATTTTACATGGACAGTGCAGCACTTCACAGTCAGTTTGAGCTTGAGATGATTATGCCTTTTTAAATGGCTGGACGTACCCCAAGTACCCTTCATGTTCTATCTGAAGTACTCAAACTGAAGGCCTTTATTTGTAATCCATCAGTAAGCGCACTCTCTTTCACTATGTGTCTCAGGAGTCCGGCTGAACAGTCTGCTGGGGCGGAAGGGCAGTCTGGAGAAAATGAATAACTACTGGGACATTGGGCAGTTCTTCACTGTTAGCATGCTGGCTAACGACATTCCTAAAGCAGTGCAGGCTGCAGAGAAACTCTTCAAGCTAAAACCGCCCATCTGGTAAACGTCAAGTAAACGAAAAGTCTACTTTGAGCAGCTGGATTTTACACGATTAAAGTCCTGCTTCAGAGGAAATCCAGTACAGGGTGATAGTGGGATAACTGGTTTCTGAATGATTTTCTCACATCAGATGATGATAGAATGGACAATTCAAGAGTCATTGCATGTTTTACTATAAGTGCTGGATAATATTTTGAGTTTTTGAGATATAGACATACATTACATACACTCACTTGGTCACTTTAGTAGGTACACCTGTTCAACTGCTTGTTAACACAGATATCTGATCAGCCAATGACATGGCACCAAATGAGTATGTAGACATGGTCAAGACGACCCGCTGAAGTTCAAACCGAGCATCAGAACGGGAAAGAGAGGTGATTTAAGTGACTTTGAATGTGCCATGGTTGTTGGTGCTAGAGGGGTTGGTGCTGATCTGGGATTTTCACACACAGCCATCTCTAGGGTTTATAGGGAATGGAAAAGAGAAAATATCCAGTGAGGCCAGTTCAAAATTGCCTTGTTGCTGCCACAGGTCAGAGGAGAATGGCCAGACTGCTTCGAACTGGCCATTGAGTTATACAGAAGAGCATCTCTGAAATCACAACACATCAAACCTTGAACCAGATGGGCTACAGCAGCAGAAGACCACACTGGAGGATACTCCTGTGAGCTAAGAACATGCAACTGCAGCTACAATTCACACACGCTTACCAAAATTGGACAACAGAGGTTTCAGACAAAAGAAGTTGCCTGGTCTGATTTGGCATAAACAACATGAAAGCATGGATCCATCCTTCCTTGTATCAGTGGTTCAGGAAGTCTGATTTGGCCATAAACAACATGAACGCATGGGCATCCATCCTTCCTGTATCAGTGGCTCAGGATGCCTCGTGGTGTAATGGTGTAAGGACCTTTCAGCAAGTTGTTGAATGTATGCCACAATAGTGAAGGCAGTTCTGAAGCAAAAGACAAAAGTCTAAGCCATTTACTAGCAAGGTGTAGCTAATAAAGTGGCCGGTGGTGTATGGACTGTATGTAAATTGAATGGTAAGGCGCTAATAGTCAAATGGTAATATGTTATATTAGTCCAGATGTAATAGGTTATATTAAATAGTTTGCATGAAGCAATACAAGACGTCATGTTGGGACTATAGCCAGTACAGTGTAAAAAGTACTACTGATTAATTAATTTTTACTCACACAAAGAGTGCTTTTTTCTTGTCTTTGTCAGGTATTTACGATCAGTGGTGCAGAACCTGAAACTCATCCAACACTTTAAAAAGCAAAACACGGAGCATTCACCTCAGAGAGAGAGACTTAATTTCTGGATGGACATCATCGTAGAGGCAACGCAAGGGACCACCAACAGCCTGCGTTTCCCGGTACTGCCCGTAGCGCATGACTCATTATACAGGATACAGGGAGATGAAAATGGAATATAATTACAAAGCACCAAAATTATATAATGTCCTATTAATAAAACGATGTATTACACTAGCTTGCAATGTGACATGTTAGTAGTTAGTGTTAGACAAGGGTTGCCAAATTCAAATTTCATGGTATGGTTCAGTATTTGAATGCTTGAAGAATGAACATTTGCCATGGTAAGGCTAGGGAAGGCTTTCTAAAGGCTTTCTAAAATGAATAAACTCATAAGGAGGCAATAATCACCAATGTGTCGTAAACTTTTTTTTTGAAACATTGACTTGTGTGTCATCAGTACATATTTACATATTTACCTTTCTTGATTCTGAGAACATGCCCCTCCTCCTTCTGTAGCATCAGGTGACTATCAGCCAACTGTTGTTACTCTAGAGTGTGTAGAGATGTCTTGTGTAGTCACCGTAAAATCCAGAATGATTTGCTCTTTGTGTTGTGAAGGTGTTGATTCTGGAGCCTACCAAAGTGTACCAGCCGTCGTATGTGTCCATCAACAGTGAAGCAGAGGAGAAAAATGTGTCTATCTGGCACGTTTCTCCTGTTGAAACGGTCAGAGCCACGTCTAATATTACTACATCTAGTAAAGAATAACAATTGAGTAGTAGCTCAATACATAAAGGATCTGAATTTGTTTCTGGTGGATCTCTACACAGAAAGGCATTCACGAATGGAACTTTACAGCATCATCCATCAAAGGAATCAGGTGAACACCGTGTGTGTGTATGTGTGTCCTGTGGGAGCAATGTGCTCTGCTTGCACTACTATGAACCCAGCCTTCTAGACACAAGGAAATCAGAAATTCAGACAATGGAAGTCTCTGGAAAGATGACGTCATATAACATCAACACAGACAGACAAACCCGGAACAAGACCTATTGTCTGAAAACGGCAGTAAAAATCGTCTGTTGCGGCAGTGACAGATCTCCTCATCAACTCGAGATGCAACTTGATGTAATCTGGTAGGTAGAGAATCATCTCCTCCCCAGATGCAGGATACAAACCAGGAAGGCTTAGTGTTGGCAACCAGAGCTCTATGACTTCATCCAGTCTAGTTTACATCCTGCTTCTATCGAGGCAGTCCATGCTTCAAGGCATGGGCACCCTGCTCATTCAGGCAAAGAGTTCCTGGTTCATACAGTGGTGCTTTAAAGTTTGTGAACCCTATAGAATGTTGTATATTTCTGCATGAATATGACATAAAACATGATCAGATTCTGACACAAGTCCTAAAAGTAGATGAAGAAAACCCAGTTAAACAAAGGAAAATAAAATATTATACTTGGTCATTTATTTATTGAGCAAAATGATCTAATATTACATATTAGTGAATGGCAAAGGTATGGGAACCTCTAGGATTAGCAGTTAATTTGAAGGTGAAATTAGAGTAAGATGTTTCCAACCAATGGGATGACAATCAGGTGTGAGTGGGCACCCTGTTTTATTAAAAGAACAGGGATCTATCAAAGTCTGCTCTTCACAACATGTTTGTGGAAGTGTATCATGGCACGAACAAAGGAGATTTCTGAGGACATCAGAAAAAAAGTTGTTGATGCTCATCAGGCTGGGAAAGGTTAAAAAAACACCTTTTAAGAGTTTGGACTCCACCAATCCACAATCAGACAGATTGTGTACAAATGGAGGAAATTCAAGACCTTTGTTACCCTCCCCAGGAGTGGTCGAACAACAAAAATCACTCCAAGAGCAAGGTGTGTAACAGTTGGCGAGGTCACAAAGGACCCCAGGGTAACTTCTAAGCAACTGAAGGCCTCTCACACATTGGCTAATGTTAATGTTCATGAGTCCACCATCAGAAGAACACTGAACAACAATGGTGTGCATAGCAGGGTTGCAAGGAGAAAGCCACTGCTCTCCAAAAAGAACATTGCTGCTCATCTGCAGATGGCTAAAGGTCACGTGGACAAGCCAGAAGACTATTGGAAGAATGTTTTGTGGACAGATGAGACCAAAATAGAACCTTTTGGTTTAGAAGAAAAGCGTTATGTTTGGAGAAATGAAAACAATGCATTCCAGCTTAAGAACCTTATCCCATCTGTGAAACATGGTGGTGGTGGTGGTATCAAGGTTTGAGCCTGTTTTGCTACATTTGGGCCAGGACGTTCTACCAAAGAATGGCTAAAGAAGAATAAAGTTAATGTCTTGGAATGGCCAAATCAAAGTCCTGACCATAATCCAATCGCAATGTTGTGGAAGGACCTGAAGCGAGCAGTTAATGTGAGGAAACAAACCAACATCCCAGAGCTGAAGCACTTCTGTACGGAGGAATGGGCTAAAATTCCTCCAAGCCGGTGTGCAGGACTGATCAACAGTTACAAGAAATGTTTAGTTGCAGTTATTGCTGCACAGGAGGGTCAGACCAGATACTGAAAGCAAAGGTTCAAGTACTTTTGCCACTGACTAATATGTAATATTGGATAATTTTCCTCAATAAATAAATAACCAAGTATAATATTTTTGTCTCATCTGTTTAACTGGGTTCTCTTCATCAGATTTTCACACAAGTCCTAAAAGTAGATGATGTTTTATGACATATTTATGCAGAAATATAGAAAATTCTATAGGGTTTACACACTTTAAATCTCAATTCTACTATGCAGGAGTTCCCGATTCATGTCTCTCCCAATCAGGAGTTCCCAGTTGATCTCTTGCCATTTTACCAAGCAGTAGTTTCCAGAGGCTTTCCATGGCTGTCTTATTCTACTAAGCAGAAGATCTCAGTTCCTGCCTTACCAAGCAGGAGTTCCTAGTTTGTGGCCCTATTTGTTCTACTGAACAGGAGTTCCTGGTTTCTGTCCAATTCCATTCTACAAAGCAGGATTTCCTTGTTCATGTGTATATTTGTTCTACCAGGCAGTTCCGGGTTCATACCTCTTACCTTTCTACCAAGCAAGATTTCCTAATTCATGTCTTTCTCTGTTCTATCGAACAGGAGTTCCTGGTCCATGGCTCTCTCTGTTTTACTGAGCAAGAGTCCAGTTCCATTTTACAAAACAGGATTTCCTGGTTCATTTCTCTCTCCATTCTACTAAGCAGGGGCCCCCTGTTACTGTTTTTCTCTGCCCAACCGACCAAGAGTTCTCAGTTCATGTCCAGTTCCATTCTACAAAGCAGGATTTCCTGGTGTGTCTCTCTCTGTACTACCAAGCAGGAGTGCCTCCTTCATGGCTCTATTTGTTCTACCGGCCAAGATTTCCTAGTCTCCACTTCACTGGGCAGGAGTTCCTGGTTCATGCTTCTCTACATTCTACCAAACAGTAGTTATCCATTTATGTCTGTCTCCATTCTACAAAGCAGGAACTCCCAGTTCATGCCTTTCTCTGTTTCTCTAGGCAATTCCAATTCCAATTCCATTCTACAAAGAAGGATTTCCTGGTCTACCAAGCAGTAGATACCAGTTGCTCTCTCTCCATTCTACCAAGCAGGAGTTCCTGGTCCATGGCTCTCTCCATTCTGCAGAGCAGGGGCTCCCTGTTCCTGAGTCTCACTGCCCAACCGAGCAAGAGTTCTTGGTTCATGTCCAGTTCCATTCTACAAAGCAGATTTCCTGGTTCCTGTCTCTCTCTGAACTACCAAGCATGAGTTCCTTGTTCATGGCTCTGTTTGTTCTACAAAGGCAGGAGGTCCTGGTTCATGTCTGTCTCCGCTCTAGCAGGCAGAGGTTCCTAGTCCATGGCTCTCTCTATTCTACTAAGGAGGAGCTCCCAGTTCCTCAGTGTCTCTCTCTGCTCAACCGAGCAAGAGTTCTCAGTACCTGTCCAGTTCCATTCTACAAAGCAGGTTTTCCTGGTTCCTGTCTCTTTCTGTTGTACCAAGCAGTAGTTCCCAGTTCATGTCTCTCTCCGTTCTACCGGTCAGAAGTTCCTGGTTCATGTCTTTGTCTTTGAGTTCAGACTCTTCATTGGTTGTTGGATTGGTGTCAAGGTTCATCTGCATGTCTGATTGCCAAATCATCATCGGTGGCATCCTGTTGTAGAACTGATACCATCTGTCAGTAGCTGTGTTCCAGGTGCTTCTACCTCCTGAAGTCCCTTTGGGTAAATGGGACTGGGTATATGGTTGTGCAAGCAGACCAGAGGTGCCTCCGTGTGATAGTGTATGTGCGCGCGTGTGTTCTTGTGTCTTTGTGTATCATCTTTTAGCATCATTCAAACTCAGAGCTCTGTATTTGCTGTCTGTCCCTGTCTACTCATCTTCATACTCAGTGGCTTTGATCCAGTCTGAATGATCTGTCTTCCTGTACAGCATCTCCAAGTTTGATGAGCGCTGCTGCTTCCTGTACGTTCACGACAACTCCGATGATTTTCAGATCTACTTCTCTACTGAGGAGCAGTGTGGCAGGTGGGTTTGACAACTAGGGTGAATACATAGCAGCAGTGTATCTGCTAAACTCAGAGCTGAGCTGAATAAAAGCCTGTGGGAGCTGCTTGTGCTTATTTGCGGATCAAATGATCCTCTCTACTGATGGTCTGTCTGGGCCATCCGGAGCCTGTTCACCATGTGTGCATGCCCTTTACTGCCCCCAACAGGCAGGCAGTTTGTCGGAATGACCACCCTGCTTCTCTCAGTCCAATGATTTTCCCACTCTCAAAGTCTGTCATCTGGGCAGAATGTCTTTGAGTGCATAATAGAGGCATGTCTAGCAATCAACAATCTCTCACCAAGAGCTACACTACCCAAAAGTAGCCTCTGAGAGACTTTTTATAGTGCAGAAGGTGGGAGGACTTTTTTCTTCTGCCCTCTTGTGGCAAGGTTTGTTGTTGGTAGTGAACATAGCTGTCCTGTTTGGGATTGCTGATTGCTGTAGGTTCTGCTCGATGGTGAAGGAGCTGATCTCAGATGGATCAGGAAATGCTGTGGAGCTGGAGGGAGAGGGAGATGGAGACACTCTGGAGGTAAGAGCCATGAATGTCACATTAGACAGTTACACAGTGTTTTTTTAGGACAGTATGCTTTAGGAGGGATGGTTGGTTTAAAATGGATCTTTTTAACATTTTGAGATCCTGATATGATTTTTGATTGTATTAACTCAAAAACTGTAACCTGTTTAACGTCCATCCAATCAACGTCCATTCGCTTTAAGGGCTGAGGCCTTAAGAATTATGATAGGAAAAAAATATGTCTTATTTATAGCTAATTCATTTCTGAATGACAGAAAACTAGTTCAAGTGAATCCTTGTGACACCTGCTGACAGAAAAGAGAATCACAGTCTTGAAAGGCAGAAAAAAACGTGGTATTGCTCTACTTTGTTTTTTCTTTTTTGTTTCAAATTTTATAAAAGATACAAAGATAAGAATTACTGTATTCTACAGCACTGTACTAAATGTTTTCATATTGTGTATTAATTAATATTATTACCTAAAATAAAACACTTGCAAAGTATCTAAACTACTATGTGACTATGTGTAATGTTTGGTCACCATCCATTTTGGTCAGCATCCTGTTTCACAGGACGTAATACGGATTAAACGATGCATACCTATAGAAAAATTGTAAATCATACACACAGTACATACGAATTGCTAAACATTTTGAGCAATTCAACTCAAGCTGGATACAAGGCAACCAGTACCAGTATCTTCCAGCATTCAGGACAAACTTGGACAACATGAGTGACTTGTCATCTCTTGATATGAACTCAGTACCTCAAACTTACCTATAACACAGTACGAGTACGACTACAACGAGAACGGAGACCGGGTGGTGCTCGGCCGGGGAACGTATGGCGTGGTGTATGCTGGGAGAGACCTGAGCAACCAAGTGCGCATCGCCATCAAGGAGATCCCCGAGCGGGACAGCAGGTGAGGACTCTGCTGTGCATTGTGATCAATAAAAGCCATGTTTCTGCTATGCTGCTTTCATTGTTTTGTGATGATTATGAATGTGCAGGTACTCACAGCCTCTGCATGAGGAATCGCTCTGCACAAATACCTGAAAACACAGGAACACATCGTACAGTATCTGGGCTCAGTGTCTGAGGATGGATATATCAAGGATATTCCATGGAGCAGGTTCCTGGAGGGTGTGGTTGTATGTGTAATATTGCCCCTATACATTAGGGAGGGCAGTTGATAATATGTAATGATATGGGTTAATTATCCAGAAGCTTTGTCCAATGATATAATGACCAGATATAACATATTGTCAAATCCTGGACCCCACAAACTCAAACTTTACTTGGATTCGTCACTCCCTGATACTCTATTCCACTGATCTTCATTTCAAACTTAATGCGCTTTTTCACTCTCTTCCCCTTCTGAAAATGACTGTAAAAGTTCAACTTGATGAAACCGCCGGATGCTACTGTTGCTATAGCTCAAGAAGTTTTATTCTGATTTAATACTGCATACAAATTTCCTGTATTATCTAAAAAAAGAGACTGAGAAATACGTAAAAATGGTTCATTACAACACCATTGCTAAAGAAGTGGTATACAGGGGGCAAAAAAGTATTTAGTCAGCCACTGATTGTGCAAGTTCTCCTACTTAGAAAGATGAGAGAGGTCTGTTAATTTTCATCATATGTACACCTCAACTATGAGAGAATAAAATGAGAAAAAAAATCCAGAAATCCACATTTAGGGTTTTTAAAAGATTTAATTGTAAAATTATGGTAGTAAATAATTATTTGGTCACCCACAAATAAGCAAAATTTCTGGCTCTCACAGACCTATAACTTCTTCTTTAAGAAGCTCTTCTGTCCTCCACTCATGTACCTGTACCCTCTTATCTTTCTAAGTAGGAGAACTTGCACAATCAGTGGCTGACTAAATACTTTTTTATCCCACTGTATCTAACCTAATGGTGGCCTAAGACTTTTGCACAGTACTGTGTACACTAACTGTTGTGCTTGCAACAGGGAACGATTAAATTGGGAGAAGATGTGAGAAAAATGGTAGAAAATCTCTGGTACCTCCTCACACAGGTAGTCTGTCAGCGCTGCTTCGTTCTAAGTGGGGTCCTCTGAAAGAAGCCACCATCATCTTCTACACCAGGCAGATCCTGGAAGGACTGCGCTACCTGCATGAAAATCTGATTGTTCATCGGGATATAAAGGTATTTTATAAACTTTGTCTGAGTTTTTACAATTCTTATTTAGCGGCTTACAACCTTGGACCACTGGGGAAGCATTTTGACTAGAAAAATTTCTCTCGCTTCTGGTCGTAATTTATTAGAAATACAAAGTTAACTAACCTATCAAAGAAATCCCATAAACCCAAGGATACAGAGGGACGTCGGGTTACTGCTCACTGTGTAATAGCCTTAATAACTCTGTGACCTTTCTGACAACCTGATACGAGAGAGCACCACTTTGAGGTGTAGTGTAGTGTTTCTGACACTTTGGTTGTTTATTGGTTGAAAATGTCACCATGTTCTCTTTTACATACTGTGAACAATAACTGATACGCACTGTATTCTGTTTTCCTAAACAGGGAGATAATGTCTTGGTTAACACCTACAGCGGGGTTTTAAAGATCTCCGACTTTGGCACATCCAAGAGGCTGGCTGGAGTTAATCCCTGCACCGAGACTTTCACAGGTGGATCTTCTGTCTTCTACTTCTGCCTGACTCGTTCCGTTTCATTTCGGTCTTGCCTGACCTTTGCTCTATCAAGAGTCTGCTGTGTCAGTAGTCCTGTGCAGTCATGTGTGGTGTGATACACATGCTAAATCCTCCCACTGGCAGTGCAAAAGTTCCCACATGCCTCTCGTTGTGCCGGAGGCTTATTGCATTGTGTTTCAAGCCAGATTGAAATAGACTGCAAATTATTGCTGATATGGTCCAGAAAAGAAATGGATCAGGGCTTATTTATAATAGATTTAATTAGGACACACAGTAAGTGCATATCCGGGGGCAGGTTCTCTAAATGTTTGTGGACTTAAGTTCAGATCTTGTCACTAAAGTGGAACACAAATAGCCAGATGGCAATGATGACTGGCGCCTTATATGTGTTCGGCTATTCCCAAGGTGCACCTGTCAGTTTACATGAACAAAATTTTACTTACTTCTAGCCTGTGTTTTAAATACAAGCTGTGTGTAGTCCATTGTCATGAGTACTTTTGTCTGTTTTGAATTGAATTCTCCTTATTTATATAGTGATTTTTTGATGAAGCAGGCAGGCAGGGCAACCAATCAGGAAAACCCTGTATCATAATATTAAACTGACCTAAATAAAAAGTAGGCTTAGAATATACATGAACAAGGTAATGAAGGTAATGGACTTTCTAACAATGCCTTATTCAATAGATTTTATTAACTAACATCTACTGTATGTACCTACTAAGTTTTATTTCCCTAAAAACAGAAACCTTATTTGCTTGAAACCAAATGGAAGTGGAAGAGCAGGTGTTAGTCGGTCATTAACCATGAATGCAGGATATGAGTACAGTTTGCTTGTAGAGCATTGTCACGAGTGCTTTGTCTGATTTGAACTGAATTCCTCTTATGTATATAGTGTTTTTTATACGAAGCTCCATCTATTTACAGATAACAGGCAGGACAACCAATCAGGAAAAACCTTACACCATAATATTAAGCTTACATAAATAAAAGTCGGTGGGGTTTTGAAGGTACAGGAACAAGTTAGTGAAAGTGAGCTATCTAACAATGCCTTATTAAATGGATTTTATTAGCTAATATGTATGTACCTATCAGTTTTAATTTCCTTGTGTTGGAAAAAAATAGAAACCTTATTTACTTGAAACCAAGTGGAATTGGAAGAGCAGGTGTTAGTCGCTCATTAAACATGAACACAGGACGTACAGTATGTCTGTCATGAGTACTTTTGTCTGTTTGTCTGAATAATTTTGTCTCTTTTAAATGAATTCTCCTCATGTATATGGTACTTTAACCGAACACTTTGTTACGCAGGAGCTTTACAGAAAACAGCGAGTCTGAGATCGGTTTAAAAATGCTGAAAGCACAGCTCTGAAAAGTCACAGAAAAGGTCGTGCCGCTCGGTGTTAGATAACTGTCCTTTTTTCGGAAGCGTCCACGCTGAAGTGTTTATGATGCATCTGTCCTTGTGGCCGTAACTCGAGAGCAGCTGCCCGAGCCGATCAATTAGGCTCGCAAACGGGAGAGTGTTTGTAGTTAATTACTGCTCGATGGAGCACGGAGCAGGTGCACTGTACTCCTCATCCTCCCTCCTCATCTTTCCCTTCTCAATTTACTTCCTAATGCATGTCCTCAGCTTGTTTGCTTTCCTCTTTCTTTGTGCTCATGTTGTGTTTGGCTGTCGGATTTCAGGCACCCTGCAGTACATGGCCCCTGAGATCATCGATAAAGGGCCTCGAGGATATGGAGCTCCGGCTGACATCTGGTCCCTGGGCTGCACAATCATAGAGATGGCTACAGGAAAACCCCCTTTTCATGAGCTGGGGGAGCCCCAGGCGGCCATGTTTAAGGTACTCCGCTCATCTCGTGCAAACCGAGAGTGTGCAAACAGCTGTAGGTGTTTACAGCAGGCGATATTGCTTTTTTTTAAGAGAGTAAAGATCATAATACGTCAATAGTTTTACTGCAGTGTGTATGTGACGTTTGTTTATTCACTGGTAATAGCTTATACCAGTGGCTCCCAAAGTTAGGCATGTTTGTCACTTGTAATAGTTCCACTGTAAAGGTGATTTGGACTTTATTTTGTTTCATTCAGTAAGATGCAGTTTTGTATGAATGTTCAAACTATATTCAAGTGGAGCATGGGACCAGAAGACGTGTATGTGAGTGGGAGGGCTCAAAAATATTCTTGACAATCAAAGTGGCTACCGAAAAAGCACGGTTGCCAGGTCTAGTTTTAAAGATTTTGCTTCTTTTGGATTTATTTACATAGACGTGGAGCGGGAATGTCCCATGGTATCTGGCAACCCTGGGATTAAACGCAGCACATGCTAAAAGGCTTTCCAACACTTTTGTGGAGACTCATGAACTCATGAGAAGTGGCAAAGAAATACCAATATAAATACAAGAGCACAGCAATGTCTGGACTATTCATCTCCATCCTTCATCCTCTGGGTACTCTGGTTTCCTCCCACAGTCCAAAGACGTGTGTTAGGTTGATTGGTGTTTCTAAATTGCCCTTAGTGGGAGAGTGTGTGCCTCTGGAAATGAACAGACCTCAGGGTGGGGACTAGGACTGTGTACCAGAAGAGGGGTGTCCTAAACATTGTCCCAACATTGACCCAACATATGGCCAAGTAGCAAATTCAGTAAACTGTGGTAAAAACTATTAACATGTTCATATGACAACCTTTATAAAAAGTCAGCGTCGTTTTAACGCTATCTTCTCTTCATCGTGCTCCTGGCAGGTCGGGATGTTTAAGATTCACCCTGAGATACCAGAGTCGCTGTCTCCCGAGGCCAAGTCCTTCATCCTGCGCTGCTTCGAGCCTGATCCCAGCAAGAGAGCCACAGCTGGTGACTTGCTCAAGGACCTGTTTGTCCGCCACAACATCAAGGGCAAGAAAAACAAGATTGCCTTCAAACCCTCAGGTAGCAGCTTGAGATTAACTGCGGCGTGGAACAAGAATGTGATGATACAGAATGCTTTTTTGTTTCAGTAGAGCATTCAGAGTGGTGCCAGAAATTCACTTGCAAAGCCCTACTAAATGCCCTGCAGCAGAATGATCCGGAGTCTCTGCACGCTCTGATACTAACACAACAAGTCTGGACTGCTTTCAGTAGGGTGCTAGCCAGAGCAGGCCTCCTGGGAATGTCAGGGGAGATCCTGTGAGGGGGCAGGAATGAGGAAGATCATAATATATATCTGAACCCGATTTCTCTCATCAGAACAGAACAGTTGATAGAGCTGAACTTGAAACAGGTTATTCAATATAATCAAAATATAACAGGTCAACTTTTAATAATAAACAAATTTAAACAAATAAAACAGGTAACTTGTAAAAACTTTTGATTTACTCTGTACGCTAAATGTTTTTAGACCCTCATACAAAATGTATTATAAGGGTCAGTAAGTTATTTTTGTCCACTTTTACTGAGTATTCAACTGTTCTGTCTCATTACCTAGTGAGCAATCTTGCTGCCTACCCAAGCATGTCAGGTCCCTTTTTCAGTCTGGATCCACCCAAGATTTCTTCTTTATAATATTTAGGGAGTTTTTCCTCGCCACTGTGGCCCTAGACTTGCTCAGTTTGGGATTGGCCCTAGATATTATAGCAGCTCCATTGTATAATATGTGCTATATAAATAAATATAAATAAATCTGACTTGACGTGACTACTTCCCAGGTAGGGAGTTCACTACATATAGAGACATAGAACCTTAACACAAACATGACTGATATTTCTTGGTTCTGAGTAGGGTTGGGTATCGAAACCCGGTTCCTATTAATGCATTTTATGCTTCAAATACACATCGGCGTCTAGTGCAAAAATACATCAGCTTTACAGAAGCATATGGTGTGTCATGTGATCACTTGCATCATCATACGCTCAGCTAGAGCATTGTGCGGTAGTTTGCGTACAAAAATGCAACGCAAGTGCGAGCTGCATTCTAAGCGTTGCAGCAAGAGACGCTACAGCGACAGTCAGGTTGTCTTGTACAGCCGGGGTGTTTTTTTTTTTTTTTTTTACTCTAATGTATGCATAGGCCGTGCAAGAGACAGGCTGTATTCAGAGTTGTTGTGGAGTGTCTGTACTGTATTATAGCGAAGTCTATGATAAGTAATGATAAGTATGTTAATGTTTAAAACACTTACATTAGCCTACACTTGGCCAAAATCATTAACACAAAGCTTATTTTACAATAAAGTCCTGAAAAATCTCATGTAACAGCAGGGACGGGCCAGTGAGGGCCAGTGACAAAACCCAGCCCCCACATTTGAGTGCGTTTCCTGTTTAGACACACCCACTTTAACTCAGTAATGGACTTGCTAATGAGCTTAGTAATTGGATCAGGTGTCTTGGGAGCAGTGAAAACACTAAAACATGCAGATCGCTTAGGCTCCAGGACCAGGACTGAGAAACACTGGCATATTAGTGGTTAAGGTACTGACCTATGGACCGGAAGGTCTTGGGTTCAAATCCCACCTCTGCCAAACTACTACTGTTGGGTCCTTGAGTAAGATCCTTAACCAACAATGGCTTGGACTTAAGCCTTTATAAATTGTTAGTTGCTCTGGATAAGGGCATCTGCTAAATGACAAATGTCAATCAGTATTGGATAGTATATTAGATGCCTGTACTGCATACTGTAGTGCCAGGACATTAAATGATTATTTAAATGCTTAATTTTTTATGTTTTGTTTGAAGATCTAAAACAATTCATGCACAACAGATATGCAAAAAGAAGATTCCTCCTGTATAATGGCACTCATACAGAATCATCCAGGCTCCTTCCATGTCAAATTTGTACACTTATTTGGTACCTTTTGCTGGACAGTTTCTAACTGCATGTCTTTTTCTCTCCTCTACGCTGCTCGATGGGCTGCATTTGGCACGGCTGTGCTTTCTAACAGTGTGGCAAGGTTTGTGCACACCTTGGGTTTGTGCTACTCGTGCTTCTAAACAAAGTGCTATAAGTTTTTGTGGTGGAAACGTTTTTGTCTCTTAGTTTGTCTTTTCCTTTGCTTTCATTGAACCAGCTGATTTCCAGGCTTGCTTTGTGGCTTTGAAGTCTAGTCTGATATGTATTACCTATTGAAATCTGTATCCTGTTTGTGTGTGCTGGTGTGTATACTTTTCCATGTGGGCTTCAGACTATATTCGCAGTGTGTCGTTGCCCGTGCAGCTGCAAGCCGAGGCAACCGGGAGTAGCAGCAGCGAGCCGGGCTCAGTGTCCCCGGACTGCGACTCCAAACACGACGTTTTCTTCCAGAAGAAGATGCGGTCGGGCTCTGAGAACCTCATCAAACCTGTCACATCCACCTTCCTCAGGTTAGCACAACACACACACACGCCACAGCTACTGCCGTTTGTGATAACTGAAAAATGGATATGGATTACAGAATGTATAGTACTGTGCAAAAGTCTTAGACCACCATAAGGTTAGATATACCGTTGTTTTACCATGCCAAGTTGACTCAGGAATGGTCTTATTGGAAGGGTAGCAGCAAAGAAACCACTGGTGAAACAGGGTGAAAGGCTTATATTAAAGCTAACAACAGTTGGAATGAAGATCAGTGGAAAAGGGTATCATGAAGTGACGAATCCAAGTTTAACATTTTTGGGCCAGTCGTCAACAATATGCTATATATAGTCATTGTACCATCGCTAAAACAACAATGGTGGCCTAAGACTTTTGCACAGTACTGTTATTAGTATTTGCACTACCGAAAACTTAGCAAGTACATTTGCAAAATTGACCATGTCAGTTCTATTGTACAATAGTCTGATTTTCTTGAGACATACCCTTTTCCATTGTAGGACATGCTCAGACAACACTCAGGTGGATTACATATACAGTGGGGCAAAAACGTACTTAGTCAGCCACTGATTGTGCAAGATTTCCTACTGAGAAAGGTGAGAGAGGTCTGTAATTTTCATCATAGGTACACTTCGACTATGAGAGACAAAATGAAAAAAAAAATCCAGGAAATCACATTGTAGGATTTTTAAAGGATTTAATTGTAAATTATGGTGGAAAATAAGTATTTGGTCACCCACTAACAAGCACGATTTCTGGCTCTCACAGACTAGTATCTTCTTCTTTAAGAAGCTCTTTACCTGTATTAATGGCACCTGTTTGACTTCGTTATCTGTATAAAAGACACCTGTCCACAGCCTCAAACAGTCAGACTTCAAACTCAACCATGGCCAAGATCAAAGAGCTGTCGAAGGACACCAGGAAGAAAATTGTAGACCTGCACCAGGCTGGGGAAGAGTGAATATAAATTAGGCAAGCAGGTTGGTGAGAATAAATCAACTGTGGGAGCAACTGTAAAAATGGAAGACATACAAGACCATTTATAATCTCCCTCAATCTGGGGCCCCACACAAGATTTCATCCCGTGGGGTCCAAAATGATCATGAAAATGGTGAGCAAAAATCCCAGAACTACACGGAGGGACCTGATGAATGATCTGCAGAGAGCTGGGATCAAAGTAACAAAGGCTACCATCAGTAACACACTACGGCGAGAGGGACTCAGATCCTGCAGTGCCAGGCGTGTTCTCCCCGCTTAAGCCAGTACATGTCCAGGCTCGTCTGAAGTTTGCCAGAGAGCATATGGATGATCCAGAAGAGGATTGGGAGAATATCATGTGGTCAGATGAAACCAAAATAGAACTTTTTGATAATAACTCAAATGGAGGAAAAAGAATGCTGAGTTGCATCACAAGAACACCATACCTACTGTGAAGCATGGGGGTGGAAACATCATGCTTTGGGGCTGTTTTTCTGCAAAGGGGACAGGACGACTGATCTGTGTTAAGGGAAGAATGAGTGGGGCCATGTATGGTGAGATTTTAAGGTATAACCTCCTTGCATCAGTGAGAGCATTGAAGATGGAACGTGGCTGGGTCTTCCAGCATGACAATGATCCCAAACACACCGCTCGGGCAAGTGTACGTATGATGAAAATGACAGACCTCTCTTATTTTTCTAAGTAGGAGAACTTGCACAATCAGTGGCTGACTAAATACTTTTTTGCCCCACTGTATGTATCAGAAATTCATTCAAGTTTAAAAAAACCTTGAAGTCGTTTCACACCAAGTAACATTCCGCACTGACAATGGAAAATGTGGCATGTTCACTAAGGCTAATTTCACACAACAGGTAAAAGTGGCCTATATCTGATCTGTTATTTTATTTGTGACAGTTGTTATTTTTGGGTTAGTGTGAATGGAAAAAACACAATGAATCTGACATTTTCAGTTCCAGTTTGGGCCACTTTCATATGTTCTACCGAAATCACTGCCCCAAAAAATAAAGGGAACACTCAAATAACACATCCTAGATCTGAATGAGTGAAATATTCTCATTGAATACTTTGTTCTGTACAAAGGTGAATGTGCTGACAACAAAATCACACAAAAATCATCAATGGAAATCAAATTTATTAACCAATGGAGGTCTGGATCTGGAGTCACACACAAAATTAAAGTGGAAACTCACACTACAGGCTGATCCAACTTGTCAAGATACCTAGTCAAAATGAGGCTCAGTATTGTGTGTGGTCTCCACGTGCCTGTATGACCTCCCTACAACGCCTGGGCAACTTATGCGACTTTTACATCATTTCAGCTCCACATTTATAATTAGTGCGTGTTAAGGAGAAGGGAAAATGGACAATGGCTGCGAAGGAGGTTTTCAGTAGTAGCCAAGTAACCGACCTCAAATGTTTGGGGTGACGTCTCTGTGCAAACAAAATTAGAAAGTGCGTATTGCAACCTCTCCGTGTTTGAGGAAATTTCAAAAGAAACGGCCAAATGTGGCCACAGGAGGACATGAATGCAGTGCTGAAAGAAAATAAAAGTTTAAAAGCAAACTTTAAAGAAAGAAGGATGCAAACCGAAGAGGTGGCCATGGAAGAATAACCTGCCTTTTTTAACATGAAGATTAAAGAAGTGGTGGTTACTGTTGACTCAGTTTTTATTGTTTATCTTTGTACAAGTGGGTCACGTGAAGCATTGGTCTTTTGCAAAATACTTTACCATGCACAGCCTAAAAAATCAGATTTGGTGAGAAAATCGGATTTGGTTCACTTGGCCTGCTGTGTGAATGTAGCCTACAAGACAGAATAGCAACTTCTGGACAAAGAGCGAGCAACTCCAGTCAGAAAACTACAATTAAAAAGTAAGCCTGTGTAGATGTGGTTTCAAAAGACAAGTCTCTAAACCACTTGTCAGGCAAATGCAAATAAAAAATGTCCTATTTACTGATGAATGAAGTTTGAGATTTATGGCAGTAGCAGAAGGGTTTATGTATGGAAAAGGAAAGGACAGAGATTGATACCACAGTGTATCAAACCAACAGTGAAGCATGGTGGTGGGAGTATCGTTCTTCTTGAAGGAATTGAAGGATCCATACTGGAGCAGGATCATTGAACTTTTCAACAACTGCTTAATGACCTAAAAAGATCAAGGAGTGCGGATTGTCATGGATTTTACCCAACAATGACCTGACCTAAACCCCGTTGAGAATTTATGGGGGCACTTGAGGACAGAGAAAGTTGAGCATTCAGTAACATCACAAGATGCTCTTTGGAATATTGTGAAATCATGCTGGATAACATGGATCATCAGATTTTGAAGAAGTTTGTGGAGTCCATGCCAGCTCGAGTGCATGGTGTCATCAGAGCAAAAGGGGAACATGCCAAATACTAATTAACTGTGAAATGTGAATTGTTGTTTTTCAAAGAAAGAACTGTTCACTAAAATTGTTAAAGTGATTATGTGATTTGTAATGAACGACACTATATTTGAGGAATTTGAGATTTTATGCTCCTAATGTTTATTCATTATCAAAACACAGCACATTTATTTACAACTCCTATACAGACAGGGCTTGTGCATCGAACCTGTTGCGATAGGGAGGTCAGCGAGTGTAACTCAGACATAGCTGTGCAGAATGCTCAAACCGTTCGTGGCATGGAACGGACAGTCTCCGAGGTGACAGCGGAGTGTCTTGGCACGCGAGCATGGCCGATGCCGGTTCCGACGGCGTTACCTCTGAAGTGTGTACAGAGCCTGAGTGCACAAGGCGGTGCTGTAATTCATCTTCAGAGGACACAGAGTACCAGGGCTTAGTTGGCCCTCCTGCTCCATGGTTACGCTGTTTGATCACCACTGAGGAATGAGAGGACAGGTGCGCTGTACGTTGGACTCTGAGCGAGTGTGAGTGTGTGTCTGTGTGAGTGTCTTGGGGGTGCTCCATCAGCCAGCACTAATGTGATAATGCCTTTTTTACAACAGGCCGTTCATAAAACCCGTGCACCCGATGACTTTATGACCAGTGGACACCTACATATACACGACCACTTTCCGGCTCTTCCTCTGTTCATTCGTCATCCACCTCTCTTCTACACACACACACACACACACACACTTATCCCTGTGTGCATAGTTATCACATCAGCCTGTTAACGTCATGGAACCAATTAGTTCATGCATCCAGATGCACAGACTTGTAAAAATTAAACAGAAAAACCTTCATGTTTAGAATCACCTGCTGTTTAATTAACATGAATATCTAAATATGTTAAATTATTGTTCTGTGGGTGTTTAAACCTGAGTGTGGTTCCACTGGGTGTATAAATCTGAGTGTGGTTCCACTGGGTGTTTAAACCTGAGTGTGGTTCCACTGGGCGTTTAAACCTGAGTGTGGTTCCACATGGTGTTTAAACCTGAGTGTGGTTCCACTGGGTGTTTAAACCTGAAGGTGGATCTGTGGGTTTATAAACCTGAGTGTGGTTCCACTGAGTGTATAAACCTGAGTGTGGTTCCGCTGTGTGTTTAAACCTGAATGTGGTTCTGTGGGTTTATAAACCTGAGTGTGGTTCCGCTATGTGTTTAAACCTGAGTTTGGTTGTGTGGGTGTTTAAACCTGAGTGTGGTTCCACCTGGTGTATAAACCTGAGTGCAGTTCCACTGGGTGTTTAAACCTGAGTGTGGTTCTGTGGGTGTTTAAAACTGAGTGTTGTTCCACTTTGTGTTTAAACCTGAGTGTGGTTCCACCTGGTGTATAAATCTATGTCCACTGGGTGTTTAAACCTGAAGGTGGATCTGTGGGTTTATAAACCTGAGTGTGGTTCCATTGAGTGTGTAAACCTGAGTGTGGATCTGTGGGTTTTTAAACCTGAGTGTGGTTCCACTGAGTGTATAAACCTGAGTGTGGATCTGTGGGTTTTTAAACCTGAGTGTGGTTCCGCTGTGTGTTTAAACCTGAGTGTGGTTCTGTGGGTTTATAAACCTGAGTGTGGTTCCCCTGGGTGTTTAAACCCGAGTGTGGTTCCACTGGGTGTTTAAACCTAATTGTGGTCCCAATGGGTGCTTAAACCTCAGTGTGGTTGTGTGGTGTTTAAACCAGAGTGTGGTTCCACTGAGTGGATATCCCTGAGTGTGGTTCTGTGAGTGTATAAAACTGAGTGTGGTTCCCCTGGGTGTTTAAACCTGAGTGTGGTTCCACTGGGTGCATAAACCTGAGTGTGGTTCCACTGGGTGTTTAAACCTGAGTGTGGTTCCACTGGGTGTATAAACCTGAGTGTGGTTCCGCTGGGTATTTAAACCTGAGCGTGGTTCCGCTGGGTGTATAAACCTGAGCGTGGTTCCACTGGGTGTATAAGCCTGAGTGTGGTTCCACTGCGTGTATAAAACCTGAGTGTGGTTCCACTGGGTGTATAAGCCTGAGTGTGGTTCTGTGGGTGTATAAAACTTGTGTGCGGTTCCACTGGGTGTGTAAACCTGAGTGTGTAAACTAAGTGTGTTTTCTCAGTGTTCCCGACGAGAGCCCAACATCAGAAGACCGCAACTCTCCTGCTTCATCTGAGAACAGTGACTCTGGACTCTTCCTGCTTAAGAAGGACAGTGAGAGACGGGCCATCCTGTACAAAGTCCTCAATGAAGACCAGGACAAGGTCACTTCAAACCTTCTAGAGAACCACATGCAGGTGTGAGATTTGATATCAAATAATGTAATCATGGATGTGCGAGAGGGAATGAGTGAGTCTGAGACATGATGCGTTGTCTTGGTTTCAGGGCAGCACCGAGGAGCTGAAACTGTCAGTGGATCACATCAAGCAGATTATATGTATCTTGCGGGACTTCATTCGTTCTCCTGAGCGCCGTGTCATGGCCTCCACCATCTCCAAGCTCAAGCTGGACCTTGATTTTGACAGCACTTCCATCAACCAGATCCAACTTGTTCTGTTCGGCTTCCAGGACTCTGTAAGTGTTTTGCATTAAAGATTGCAATGGTCAAGGCCTCAATGGTCAAAGTCCTTACATAATATTTCTAAAATCTGATGCTAACGGTTACACCAGTTAAATTTGTATTATTGATATTAACACACATTGAATTTTACATTTTATGATACAGTCAATTGCTGGAACGTTGGATGAATATGTACAGGTCTTCCAGTGATAGTATCAAATCTAATACACTGTTATTGTCTGGAGGACAATTTTTTAAGGATTCACAGTTTTTGCTTTCAGTTTTCAAACTTGTTAGGAGTAATGCTTTTGATAAAAACTCATACATGTCTGCTACTGGTTCTTTATGTAGAGATTGAGGCTAGGTAACACAGTCAGAAATGGGGTTTGTGAAAAATTTAAATTTAAATTCATTATTGTAACGCCGGGACTCAATTTTGACCATTAACATAAAGGAACTAACAAAGACAATAGCGGGCTCTACCGCGTTTACATACACTGGTGGGCTTTACGGCATGAGTTAAATTGGCTTTGGAATTAAACTTAGTTAATTTGAGTTCATATTGAACTTAGTGGATTTGATATTGAACTGAGTTCAGCTGTAGTTGGACTCGGTTGAGTAGGGATTAAGCTTGAGCTGTGTTTGGATTGAAGAGAGTTGAGTAGAGGTTGAGCTGAGTTGACAGTGAACTGAATTAAGTTGTAGTTGAACTCAGCTGAGTTTAGATAAAACTGAGTGGTAGAGATTTAACTATGTTGGGTTGAGCTGAGATTGTATTAAGTTTAGTTAAACTGAGTTGAGATTGAAACAAGTTGATTAGAGGTTGAAAAGAGTTCAACTTCTAGAGTTTGAAGAGAGTTTGAATTGAGTTAAATTGGCTTTGAGATTTTAGTTTATTTGAGTTGAGGTTGAATGAAGTGGATTTGATAATGAACTGAGTTCAACTGTAGTTGGACTCGATTGAGTAGGGATTAAGCTCAATTGAGCTGTGTTGAGTTGGGATTAAATTAAGTTGTAGTTGAACTCAGCTGAGTTTAGATAAAACTGAGTGGTAGAGATTTAACTATGTTGGGTTGAGCTGAGATTGTATTAAGTTTAGTTAAACTGAGTCGAGATTGAAACAAGTTGATTAGAGGTTGAAAAGAGTTCAGTTTGAATTGAGTTAAATTGGCTTTGGAATTAAACTTAGTTAATTTGAGTTCATATTGAACTTAGTGGATTTGATATTGAACTGAGTTCAGCTGTAGTTGGACTCAATTGAGTAGGGATTGAGCTGTGTTGAGTTGGGATTAAATTAAGTTGTAGTTGAATACAGGTGAGTTAAGACAAAACTGAGTTGAATTGGAACTGAGTTGAGTTTGAACTGAGTGGGTTTGATTTGAAATTGTGCTAAGATGAGTTAAGTTAGGTAGAGATTGAACTGAGTTGAGTGAGCTTGTGTTAAGTGTAGTCGAGCTGATCTAGCTGATGTGAGATTAAATGAGCTGGTTTGAGTTGAGATTGTATTAAGTTTAGTTCAATTGGTTGAGGGTGAACTGGAATTGGGTTAAGATTGAGTTCAGCCAACTGAATATAATATAGTGGGATTAAATCATGTAGAAATCGTTGAACTAGTCCTATCTCTTCAATGTGTGTCTTAGGTGAATAAAGTGTTGAGGAACCACCACATTAAACCCCACTGGATGTTTTGCAATGGATAACATCATCAGACGAGCAGTTCAGGCTGCAGTCACAATACTAATTCCAGGTACGAATGTGTAAGAAACTGTGTATAATACCAAGAGAACTGTTATTGTAGTAACCTTGTACTTGGAGGTAAAATTACCTTTTGCTCTAAATCATTTCTAATGCCTGGATCAGAGCTGCAGACTCATTTTGGTCCTGCATCAGAGAGTGAGGGAGCCGAGAAAGACGCTGATGAGGTGGATGTTGAGGAGGACGGCGACTTTGGTGCTGTTGAGCACGTCACTCCGGAAGACACAGGCCTGACGTCAGGGGTCAGCACCCTCAGCTCAGTTATCTCCCACGATTCCCAGAGGGCCACAACAGCAGTTTGGGGCGCAGCTCACCCGCCTGAAACAGGAAACGAGCAGGTACATGCTCAACGGAGAATATCAGCTATAGACTGCAAAAATCAGCTTATGCATGGTATCTGATCTCACTCTCGTAACTAGAACGCAAAGCCAGACCTCACTTTTGAAACCTGGACCTCAACCAGCTCTAAGTTTCGTAATTAGACCTCATAATCTAACAGCATTGTGTAACAAAGTAGATCTCACTATTGTAACTGTAACTCATACCCAAACCTCACTTTCGTAATTAGACTCATAACCAATAAATAAATGAATTAGCTTAATTTAATTCAGTTATTAATTTACAAAAGTGAGGCTTTTGTAAATAAATAACTGAATTAAATCAAGCTTGCTTCTGCTTGACTGAACCATCAGCCACACTTTGGAGAAAATCCATATCATCAGTATTAATCCTGACTAGTGTTAAATCAGCTCTTCTGACTGTTTTCTGTCTCCTCTGGCGTTCAGGCTGCTGGAGGAACTGGTACAGAAAGAGAAAGAATACCAACAGGTGCTGAGACAGACTCTCCAACAGAGGGCGCACGACCTGGAGATTTTCCGACTGAGAAACCAGTCTGCACAAACGAGTGGGTTATCAAGGACACACACACACACACACACACACACACACACACACACACACACACACACGGTTATCTTGCTATCCTTGTGTGGACATGATTGACAATGAAGGATCACAAGTTACAATTGCCAGGTTGTCCTCATAAGTATAGCAAGACACCGCACACTCACGGGCACCCACACACACTTTTCTGTATTCCAGTTTATTTGAATTACAGTGGCGCTTGAAAGTTTGTGAACCCTTTAGAATTTTCTATATTTCTTTATAAATATGACCTAAAACATCATCAGATTTTCACACAAAACCTAAAAGTGGACAAAGAGAACCCAGTTACACAAATGAGACAAAAATAGTATACTTTTATTTATTGAGGAACATGATCCAATATTACATATTAGTGAGTGGCAGTATATTAGTATGTGAACCTTTGCTTTCAGTATCTGGTGTGATGTCCTGCGCAGCAATTAAACTAAATGTTTCCTGTAACTGTTGATCAGTCCTGCTTTTTAGGAATTTTATCCCATTCCTCCGTACAGAACAGCTCACATTAACTGCTCGCTTCAGGTCATTCCACTACATTTCGATTGGATTAAGATCAGGACTTTGACTTGGTCATTCCAACACATTAACTTTATTATTCTTACTTGTGTGCTGAGGGTCGTTGTCTTGCTGCATGACCCACCTTCTCTTGAGATTCAGTTCATGGACATGTTCTGACATTTTCTTTATTGATATAATTCAGAATTTATTGTTCCATCAATGATGGCAAGCCGTCCTGGCCCAGATGCAGCAAAACAGGCCCAAACCATGATACTACCACCACCATGTTTCACAGATGGGATAAGGTTCTTATGCTGGAATGCAGTGTTTTCCTTTCTCCAAACATAACGCTTTTCTTTTAAACCAAAAAGTTCTATTTTGGTCTCATCTGTCCAGAAAACATTCTTCCAATAGCCTTCTGGCTTGTCCACGTGATCTTTAGCAAACTGCAGACAAGCAGCAATGTTCTTTCTGGAGAGCAGTGAATTCCTTTCAACCCTGCCATGCACACCATTGTTGTTCAGTGTTCTTCTGATGGTGGACTTATGAAAAAATGAACAGTAGCCAATGTGAGAGAGGCCTTCAGTTGCTTAGAAGTTACCCTGGGGTTCTTTGTGACCTCACCAGCTGTTTTACACGCTTTGCTCTTGGAGTGATCTTTGTTGGTCGACCACTCCTGGGGAGGGTAACAATGGTCTTGAATTTTCCCCATTTGTGCACAATCTGTCTGACTGTGGATTGGTGGAGTCCAAAGTCATTAGAGATGGTTTTGTAACCTTTTACAACCTGATGAGCATCAACAACTGTTTTTCTGAGATACACTTCCACAAACATGTGTTGTGAAGAGCAGACTTTGATAGATCCCTGTTCTTTAAATAAAACAGGGTGCCCACTCACACCTGATTGTCATCCCATTGGTTGAAAACACCTAACACTAATTTCACCTTCAAATTAACTGCTAATCTTTGAGGTTCCCATACTTTTGCCACTCACTAATAAGTAACATTGGATCGTTTTTCTCAATAAATAAATGACCAAGTATGATATTTTTGTCTCAGTTGTTTAACTGGGTTCTCTTTATCTACTTTTAGGACTTGTTTTAGGTCATACTTATGTAGAAATATAGAAAATTCTAAAGGGTTCACAAACTTTCAAGCACCACTGTACACACAGTAACACATTTTGACACATTTCTTTTTGAAACATTTGATAGATTCATTTTTTAAATATAATTTAGTAATTAAATGAAATAAAGAATTAAGGTAATTGTATTTCTGAGCACAGCATCATACACTGGGCAAAAAAAGGTCACACACTCTAATATTTCGTTGATCTGCCTGTAGCTTTGATTAGTCGCTGTGGCATTGTTTCCACAAGCTTCTACAATGTCACATTTATTTCTGTCCAGAGTTGCATTATTTTTTCCCCAAGAATCTTGTATTGATGGTGGGAGATTTGGACAACTGCACAAAGTCTTCTCCAGCACATCCCAAAGATTCTCAGTGGGGCTCAGGTCTGGACTTTGTGGTGGCCAATCCATGTGTGAAAATGATGCCTCATGCTCCCTGAACCACTCTTTCACAATTCGACCCTTCTGAAACAGATGAACATCTTTTCCATGACCACAGGATGTGTCTTTCAGCATGGTTGTTTAACAAATGAGAAGCTACTCACTGCATCAGTTAGGGTTAAAGAACTTGTTGCCAGCTGAAACACCATTGCAGTAATTATCCAATGGGAGGGTCTTACCTATTTGCTTATTTAAATCCAGGTGGTGACCTTTTTTTTTTGGCTAGGCAGTGTAGTTCATATCAGTCCACAGTTATATTATGTTATTTCTGGCTTATTTTGTTTCCATACCACTGATACTTATACATATAACCACTATAACCAGTTTGGGGTCAAAACTGTAATTATTGTATGAAGATGTGTTTCTGCTGGTTATTTTGTGGGGGAATAACTGGTGTCCCGTTTCTCCCTCAGCAGAGGCGCCTTCTCCCTCCATCTTCCACATCACGTCAGAGCCAGAGGCAGATAAGGACCTGATAAACTGGCTGAAGGAGCATGGTGCTGATTCGGAGACCACAGACAAGGTGAGACGCTGGATGCATCATCTTTCCGTTTCAACATGCAGCCCTTCAGATTCTTCATAATTAAGCAGTGCAGTATGAAGTCTCTTCAGAAAATCATATCTCTTTTTAGTTTGTAATGGAGGATTACACTCTGGATGATGTTCTCAATGACGTCACCAAAGAGGACCTGCATTACATGAAGCTGCGGTAAGACTCCAGCGTCCACTGTTACACACTTAGGTTTCAGTCTATGTTCTACCAGTGTTTATCGCTTTTGTTTTTTCCACCTCGAGGCTTCTTCATGAGCAAAACAGGCCTCTTAAAAACCAGCTGTAGATTCAATCTACTTTTAGAAGACACATGCAATAAATACAATTTTATGCTCAGATACATTTGAAAAATGCAGCTGTTGGAACTGTTAGTTGAGGACTTAGGTTCAAATCCAAAGGAGAAACAATTTTCTGTTATTTTAAGATTAGACTTAAGTTGAAAATGGCGATACAAAAGAGAAATATACTCATTGGACCCATTTTGCCTTCAGAACCACCTTAATTCTTTGTGGCATAAATTCAACAAGGTGCTGGAAACTTTTGGTCCATAATGACATGATAGCCTCACTGCAGATTTGTCGGCTGCACCACCATGATGCGAATCTCCCATTCCACCACATGCCAAAAGTGCTCTATTAGACTGAGATCTGATGACTGTGGAGGCCATTTGAGTTACAGTGAACTCATTATCATGTTCAAGAAACCAGTTTGAGAGGATTTGAACATTATGATGTAGAAGATAGTGCACTGTGGTCACAAGTGGATACACATGGTCAGCAACAATACTTGGGAGTTTAAACGATGTTTAGTTGGTATTAAGGGCCCCAAAGTGTAGCAAAAATATCCCCTACACCATTACACCACCAGCAGTCTTAACCGTTGATACAAGGCAGGATGGATTCATGCTTTCATGTTGTTTACACCAAATTCTGACCCTACCTTCTGTTGCAGCAGAAATCAAGACCTGTCAGACCAGCCAATGTTTTTCAATCTTCTATTACCCAATTTTGTTGAGCCCGTGCAAATTGTAGCCTCGGCTGCCCATCCTTAGATGTCACTAAGGTGATGCCACTGTAGCCTGTCTGCTTCAAGGTTTGATGTGTTGTGCATTCAGAGATTCTCTTCTGCATATCTTGGTAGTAACGAATGGTTTTTGAGTTACTGTTGCCTTTCTAGCAGATTCTAACTAGTCTGGCCATTTTCTTCTAACCTATGGCATCAATGAGGCATTTTTGCCCAGAGAACTTCCCTCACTAGATATTTTCTCTTTTTCAGACCATTCTCTGTAAAGCCTAGAGATGTCTGTGTGTGAAAATCCCAGTAGATCAGCAGTTTCTGAAATACTGAGACCTTAAGCAGCGATGTCTACATGCGTAAATGCACTGAATTTCTGCCATGTGACTGGCTGATTAGATATCGACGTCAGTGAGCAATTGAACAAATGTACCTAATACAATGGCTGGTGAGTGTATATGGTTTTCAGTAGGTGTGTACAGAACTACAAACTGCCCAATTCAGAAGTGATGTGTTTGGTGGATGAGGAATTGGAGCGAGCCTTTACAACCATGCACAACGACTTCATGCAGCTTTTTGGAGCACTCAGATATTATGCCATGAAGATACAGCAAACAAGTTGGGCATGCTCTAGAGTCTCTTAGCAAGGCTCTAATGTGGAAGCAATTTGAGGAGTAGCACAATCTTGAAACCACACACTATCATTCCATCAGTGAGTGACACATTGCGTTAGCAGTGGAAAAATGTATGGAATGATGTGTTTGATGTTTAGTGATAACTGGTTGGCTCATAAACCCTCTGGGAAACACACAAAATAAGCACGTTCGTTATTTGTCACAAGGTTTATCAGAAAACCGCCATCGTATTAAATCTTGGCAACGATAAAACAAGCTTCATGAAGCCTTTTTAATGTTTTTCTTCCATGTTCTAACTCGCCTTTTCCTGGTCAGGGTCAGCAGCCTCTGTGCCTCATTGGATAGAGTCAGCTGCTGGAAGGTTCCTGGGTTCAATCCCACATGGGTTTTGCAACATGAAGATTGAGTGGTTGCATTTACCAAAAAACCCCAGCCACTAGGGGTGAACTACAAGTAAGGAATGGGTCAGCAAGGTGTCTGGCGTAAAACCTGTATGTGGTGATCTGCTGGGTGCCCTACCTGTAGCAGCCGAACGATGGAAACGTTTCCGGGTTAGGGTATCAGGGGCTTCAGCACCAGTCCCTGGTGAATACAGGGTGCAGACGTAGGCGTATGCTGAACGGGACACGGGTCCGTCACAGATAAATTTAATGTTGCATAACCAAAATAGTTCACATAGTTCACATGATTCTCACTAAGTAAAGTGATAACGTCTTAACTTATGCCACACCCATGTAATATGAACCAGGCTTGCGAACAGAAGTAGGATTTGTTTTTTTACCATCAGAATGTTCGGCTTGGAACAATTGCAGGGTTTTTACGTTTTGTAGTATTTATTTATGTATTTTGTAGGTACAGTGGAACAACGAAGTTAAATGCCTTTTTATTCGAAGAATTCGGGACATCGAACGGTCAGGGGATTTTGTCCCCATATTCAAACAGTAATTCCGGCTTAGAACATCAGCACCCCCAAATAAAACACTGAGGCGGTGAGCTTTCCGACCTCCACCAGTTGATGGCGATAATGTACCAATACGGTATGTCAATCGTCATACAATGGTGCGATCATAAGCATATATTTACGCTTTATCGATGCTTCGAGTCATTAATTACATACAAATATGGGCATAAAAACAATCATTTTGGGTCAGGAACGGATTAATCCTATTTACATTACCTCTTATGGGGAAACTTAATCCCAACTTTAAACAAATTCGTGTTTGAACAGCCTTCTGGAACCAACTAAGTTTGAATTCCAGTTGGTCCACAGTATAAACTTACAACTGAACTTCAATTTCGTGGACCACAGTGAAGCCCACTAGTGAAAGACCTTCTATCAGGGCCGTCATCAAATACACTTTACTGTGACATGTGCCCCACTAAAATCACGGGGGTTTTAAAAAAAAGGGAACTTTTAAAAGCTTGAGCAGCTAATAATTTCAGTCAGAGCTAGTTTCTTTTGCTTTTTCACATTGAGCAATGGCATCCGCAAGTATTTAAAAGAAAGTCAGCCACACTGAGGGCATATCTGTATGTTTTGGCCATTTATAACCGTATAAATTACCAAAAGTACATATTTCACCACTAAGTAAAGGTGTTCATTAAAATGAATGCAATTCATAAAATATTCTCTAGTTTCTTGTTCTTAAATAGCTGATACATGGCAGAGTAATGCCCAATTTAGTGTTCAATCACTAAAACACAATTTATTTAGTGTTTAACAGGCTTATTTTTTACAGTTGTGCCCCTAGGACTGATTGGCAACCAGAGGTCATGCCCCTCAGAATTCTGTGTGTGCCCCCAGTATGACTAGTAGTCTAGAAACGCCACTGGCTTCTGTTTTTTCATGTATTGTTTTTCATTAAAAATGACAGCCGGCATAAACTGAAAAGTTGAATCTTTGAAGAATTTGGTGGTTTTTTTGTTGTTGTTTTTTAATCCCACTGAATATTATCGTTCAAAAAAATGGACACACATTGACATGCAGTATTTAGCAGAAACCTTTATCATGTATCAGTTTATGGTCATTGATGCCGAATTACGTTGCGTGAAACAGGTCATTGGCCAAAACGGTCGTTGACTGGACATTACCATAGTCTTTTTATGCTACTGTAATCCAAATATAAAGGGTATTTTCACAAAAAAACTTACGAATGCCAATTAGACCTTAACACCTTAAAAGCGGTGGAAAGAGAGAATAAGGACCCTCACTCCTTCAGACTGAGAATGACCTATCACTCAAATAGTACCTGATCTGTGATGGTCCTGTGGGGGTCCTGACTAGTAGAGAAAAGTGTAAAGGGGAATAACAGAGTATGTAGACAAAGAGATGGACTATAGTCTGTAATTGCAGAACTACAACTACAAATCCAGTGGTCACTTAAATAAAAAATAAACAGAATATAAACTGAAAAGGGTTGCAGTACTGTACATCCTGCGTACACGACTGATGCAGCATCCGGATGGGAATTTGTTTGTGTTTTACAGAGGTGGTGTTCTGTGCCGTATATGGAGGGCCATCCTGAGGCATCGCAGCAGGGAGCAGAGACGGATAAGGAGCGATGATGAGACCTCAGAAGGATAGCCAGACCTCATTTCATCAAATGGGCGCCTTATTATCAGTTTCCATCGCGCACATGTTGTGCAATCTGGCAACAACTGTGGATTTTTCAAAACCCATGCAGTATGCAAATGCCTTCAGAGCGTGTCTAGGACTCACTCGGCTGGTTCTTCCGTGTGAGCGTTTACTTCTCCTTTCCCCCGGCGTCTCTTTCTGAATTGTTCCCTGACACCCAAACACTATAAAACTGTTCCATGTGACCTTTCTGGAGGGAAATCCATCTGTTCGTGGCTGTTGGATCTACTCTGGATGGGTCCACGTTGTTTATTTTCCCTTCACTTGTTTTTGTTTCCATTGACGGAGAAGGCAGCGGTTGAGCGAGGCTGTATTTCCTGTAGCGTGATCAACTGTCAAGCTTATTCATTCCTAATGAACACACCTTCATTTATCAAATCTGATCTGGCAGGTGTTTGCTGCCAAAAGGTAAAAAGGAACATTTGAGCTGTTTTTTTTTCCGACTCATCACTGCAATTTGAAGATACTTGGGTTTAAACGGGTTGACAGTAGCTTTGTAGTCTTTTAAGGAAAATATAGGACAATTCTATTCACGTAGGAATGGAATCAAAATAGTTGATTATAATGCCTAATATATGAATTAATAATGACGGGCCCGGAATCGACACTTGTGGAACGCCACACAATACCAATTATCATAATGTCATAGGCTGCAATCATCAGGCCTTTAAATAAGATTACAAATATAGGGTTATATACAGTACTGTGCAGAAGTCTTAGGCATTCTATACAATGTTTGTACATTTATATTCTGTTTATTCTTTATTTACGTTTTAGTGGTCCCTGCACTTGTTAGTTCTACAAATACAGACTATAGTCCATTTCTTTCTCCATGTACTTTATTATTCCCCTTTACTCCGTTCTTTAATGGTCAGGACCCCCACAGATCAGGTAGTATTTGGGTGGTGGATCACTCTTACTGTTGCACTGATATGAGTGGATCTGACATCAGTGCTGCTGGAGTTTTAAACCACCTCAGTGTCACTGTTGGACTAAACATAGTCCACCAAAATGCCAAAAATGCAACCACCAGCATCCTGTGAGCACTGATGAAGGATCAGAGGATGACTAACACAAACTGTGCAACAACAGATGAGCTACTGTCCCTGACTTTACATCTACAAGGTGGAGCAATAAGGTGAAAGTGGACAGTGAGTGAACAGTGGTTTAAAACTCCAGCAGCACTGCTGTGTCTGAACCAATCATACCAGCACCACACACACTAACACACCACCACCACATCAGTGCAACTGCAAATAGTACCTGATCTGTGGTGGACCTGTGGGAGTCCTGACCATTAGAGAACGGAGTAAAGGGGACTAAAAAGTATGTAGAGAAACAGATGGACTACAATCTGTAATTGTAGAACTATAAAGTGTAGTGACCAGTAAAACGTAAATAAAGAATAAGCATAATAATGGAAAATGGCAGAATGAAAACCTTTTTTGAACACCTCATTTACCATGTACTATTATCACACATGCTGCTGGCAGTAACCACTTAAAGAGAGGGATAATGATTTCCATATACACTCATCAGCCATAACATTAATATCACCTGCCTAATATTGTGTAGGTATTGTAGGTATCCAGTATCTGGTGAAGATGTTAACGAGATCCTTTAAACCCTGTATGTTATGAGGTGCAGACTTCATGGATCAGATTTGTTTGTCCCGTACATCCCACAGATGCTTGACCTAATTGAGATCTGGAGAATTTGGAGGCGAAGTCAAGACCTTAAAGTCTTTGTCATGTTCTTAAAACCTGAAGTAAGTTTTAAAAAAAGAAATAAGTGACGTAAACTTCAAACTTTAATATTAAATAATTAAATTCTTCATTTTCTCGAGTCTATACTACATTTTAGAGTCTCCACAAAGTGTTTGATAACTGTTTAGCGGGTGCTGTGTTTAATTCCAGGGTTGTGAGATCCTTCAAGATAATCTGGTACCAGATCTATGTAAATAAGCCCAAAAATGTGATCTAAGAATAAGGGGACCTGGCAACCGTATTTGTGTGTGTGTGTGTGTGTGTGTGTGTGTGTGTGTGTGTGTCTGTTTAATGTTATGGCTGACCGGTATACACTGAATGATTATACAATACTGTGCAAAAGTCTAAGGCCACCCTTCTACAGTCTGTAGGAACTTGATTAGTTCTTTTTGGAACGGGAGCAGCCAAGAAATGACTAAAATATGCTAAAGCTCACAAGAGTTGGAATGAAGATCAGTGGAACAGAGTATTATTCATGACAAATGTAAATTTTAAATTTTTGGGGTCCAGACTATATCTTATATATGGTCATTACATCATTGTTAAAACAACAAATCTAATGGTTTCCTAACACTTTTGCACAGTACTGCATATATGCTGCTCCTTATTAGCAAGTTTGACTCTTTTAGCCACCTCCATTACTAACATTTACAGTATTCAACAGATGCAGAGATGAATAATGGCACACTCTGGAAGACAGAGAAGCCAAGCATAAAGTAACATCACAAGAAATCATGCCCAGATAACATGGATCATCAGATTTTGCACAAATTTGTGGACTCCGTGCCAAGTCAAGTGCACATTTGCATTACAGCAAAAATGGGACGTACCAGATACTAATTCTGAAATGTATCAAAATAGTGCTCTGAAATCGGTACGCTGATTATATATGATTTGCAATGAAGATTTTCACTAGTGGTCTCAGACTTTTGGCACCTACTGTATATAAGGACTTACACAGGACTGTATATACAACAGGGAATTTATTCATATTTTAAGAAACATGTATGCCTTGTGAAATATTATCTGTTTTCTAGAAGGAATGCAGTGGAACCTCAGAATTTGAACTTAATTGGTTCCAGAAGAATTGGTTCCACATGGCCGTTCAAACTCCATAAGAAGTCATGCAAATAGGATTAATTCGTTCCCTACCCCAAATTATTGTTTTTACACTTGCATTCGAATGTAATTAATGACTAAAGGCCTGAATAAAGCAAAGGAATGCAATATATATTATTATTAATACAATAATAATAATAAATAAATACATGAAACAAGTGAAAATAAGTGAAACTTTATAGCCACTGAAGCGAATGCAGTTTCAGTACATCTTATCACTGGGACAGTGGCCGCCCGACACTGAAGGGTGTGTCTGAAATCGCACCCGTAGACTTTACAGACTTGTAGAACTAATAACATAAACAGTATAATAAAAAATAATCTAATAATAAAATGCCGATTGGCATACCATATTGGTGCATTATGGTCACCCACTGGACTGGATTATGTGCATAATCTTTGGAAGATCGCACCATTAAGCGTTTTTATTACAGTGGTGCTTGAAAAGTTTGTGAACCCTTTAGAATTTTCCATATTTCTGCATAAATAAAACCTAAAACCATCATCACATTTTTCACACAAGTCCTAAAAGTTGATAAAGAGAACCCAGTTAAAACAAATTACACAAAAATATTATACTTGGTAATTTATTTATTGAGGAAAATGATCCAATATTTACTGAGTGGCAAAAAGTATGTGAACCTCTAGGATTAGCAGTTAATTTGAAGGTGAAATTAGAGTCAGGTGTTTTCAATCAATGGGATGACAATCAGGTGTGAGTGGTCACCGTTTTATTTAAGGAACAGGGATCTATCAAAGTCTGCTCATCACAACACGTGTTTTGTGGAAGCATATCATGGCACGAACAAAGGAGATATCTGAGGACCTCAGAAAAAATGTTGTGATGGTCATCAGGCTGGAAAGGGTTACAAAACCATCTCTAAAGAGTTTGGACTCCACCAATCCACAGTCAGACAAATTGTGTACAAAATGAAAGAAATTCAAGAAATTTATTACCCTCCCCAGGAAGTGGTCAAAAAAACAAAAGAAACAATTAGAACACTCCAAGAGCAAGGCGTGTAATAGTTGGCGAGGTCATAAAGGACCCCAGGGTAACTTCTAAGCAAAACGTGAAGGCCTCTCTCACGTTGGCTAATGTTACTGTTCATGAGTCCACCATCAGAAGAACGCTGACCAACACAATGGTGTGCATGGCAGGGTTGCATGGAGAAAGCCACTGCTCTCCAAAAAGAACATTGCTGCTCATCTGCAGTTTTGCTAAAGATCACGTGGACAAGCCAGAAGGCTATTGGAAGAATGTTTTGGGGACAATTGAGAGCAAAAATAGAACTTTTTGGTTTAGAAGAAAAGCATTACGTTTGGAGAAAGGAAAAAAGGAAAGGAAAACACTGCATTTCCAGCATAAGAACCTTGTCCCATCTGTAAAACATAGTGGTGGTAGTATCATGGTTTGGGCCTGTTTTGCTGCATCTGGGCCAGGACGTCTTTGCCATCATTGATGGAACAATGAATTTCTGAATTATATCAGAGAATTCTAAAGGAAAAATGTCAGGACAATCTGTCCATGCACTGAATCTCAAGAGAAGGGAGTGGTCATGCAGCAAGACAATGACCCTAAGCACACAAGTCGTTCTGTCAAAGAATGGTTAAAGAAGAATAAAAATTAATCTTTTGGTCTGGCCAAGACAAAGTCCTGACCTTTATCCAGTTGAAATGTTGTGGAAGGACCTGAAGTGAGCAGTTAATGTGAGGAAAAACCCACCAACATCCCAGAGCTGAAGCTGTTCTGTACGGAGGAATGGACTAAAATTCCTCCAAGCCGGTGTGCAGGACTGATCAACAGCTACAGAAAACATTTAGTTGAAGTTATTGCTGCACAGGGGGGTCACACCAGATACTGAAAGCAAAGGTTCACATACTTCTGCCACTCCCTAATATGTGATATTGGATCATTTTCCTCAATAAAGAAATGACCAAGTATAATATTTTTGTCTCATTTGTTTAACTGGGTTCTCTTTATCTACTTTTAGGACTTGTATGAAAATCGTTCAAATTATGAGGTTGCTGTATCTGCGAAACCTGTACAAACCTCTTGCACCAGGGCTAAATCGCACCTATACAGAAGCAGTCATGCTGAGTTAACGTGCACTGCCTCGTGACTGCTGTTTAAAAAAAAAAAAAAACTGTCAGAACAATTCGTGCAACCTATTTCAGAAATTTCATAAAGAAACAGCGCATATAATTAGACATTTCACAACGGGGCAGACCTTTTAGTATTTATGACGGTGTTTAAGACGTGCAGTGACTGTATTATGACACATTCAGGAACAATTCCAACGTGTTCCTCCCAAATTCATGCCACCCCTGAGTTCGCTGGAAATCGGAGTGTGTCTGAGAACAGAAACTTAGATTACATAAAATGAGCTTAAATTCAATAACAACAAAAGGAAGCTATCACAGTCCTGGCTTCACTTAGAATTAGTTTTAACAAATGAGAGGGATTTAGTTCGATTGCACATAATTCCTATAACACTCTCATTCAAACCCTTAAGCAAATGCAGTTTCGACCTGACATGGCTTGAGTTATCCTCTCTGCTTTAATGTGATATATTTATTCAGATTTAGTTTTAGTAACTAATGTTCTTTCACACTTGTTTGACCTTAACTGGTTTGTCAACTGTGTGTAAAAGTGAAATCTGATATAAGACCAAAGAACCTGAAGCGCCAGTATCCGAAACGTGTGTTTTATTGTTTGCTCGTTGTCTTTGTTATGTGCTTCATTAGTGTTTGTCTGTGAACTGTTCATCTCCAAACTCGACGTGTTTTGTGAAGGGTACCATGAGCGTACCTCTGTGCCTTTTAAATTATGACTATGTTTGCACCTTGTGCCTTTTGCAAGAATTTGTCTGTATTGTGAGAAACTTACATTCATGGACGAAGACACACATTCTTGCACAATAGTTTGCACAACCCTGGTCAAATTACATTTTTTACACACCATTTTGAAGTCTCACATTTCAGCAAATTGTAATATTGTAATATTGCAAAAAATAATATTGGATTCATTAAAACTTGGTATGCGTTTTTTGGGCACCTTTCCAGATAATCCATTTCTTAGCTCTCAATTGATTCATTGTTCATGGTTCAATAACATTTGCAGTTAGTTCATTGCAAAGGTTGTGGTAACTTTCTGGAATGAAGAGCAGTAGCAAAAGGTAATTAGACCATGCTGCCCAAACTTTTGGATAAGACTGTACATAAAATTTGGGCACTGTTGAATGCTTATGCTTATGATAAGCATTCAAAAATAAAATTTGCAGTTAAATTTGCAGAGAAATTAACCTTTATGAAAGTGTGGTGTTCAGACTACGAGTGCACACTGATAATCTGCGGTGCATTTCCCTATAGGGATTAATCTTAGTGATTTACGAACAACTTTAAGAAAGACATGACTTTGACAAGCCTTCTTAGTCTGCAAAATTTCGAATGAGTTCTAAGGAGTTCTTTGCTGACTCCGAATCTGCATCTTCTCTGGAAAAACACCACCAGTTATAAACTGAACTACCTACAGTGCATTCGAAAAGTCTTTCCATTTTGTTGAGGCCTTTTCCCCTAACAAGCTGCACTCAATACCACATAATGAGAAAGTAAAGCAGAATTTTAGAAATGTTTGCAAATTTAATGAAAAGGAAAAACGAAAATTTCGCATAGACATGAGTATTCAGACCCTTATTAGGTATTTAGCTCTGGGCGCCTCCCATTTCTCTTTATCATCTTTGAGATGTTTCTACACCTTCACTGGAGTCCACCTGTGGTAACGTCAGTTGATTGGACATGATTTGGAAAGATGCAGACCTGTCAATATAAGGTCTCACAGCTAACAATGCATATCCGAGCAAAAACCAAGTCATGAGGAGGAAAGAAGTGCCTATACAGCTCAGAGACAGGATTGTGTGGTGGCACAGATCTGGAGGAGGCTAAAAAAAAATTCTGCTGCACTGAAAGTTCCCAAGAGCAAGTGACCTCTGTAATTCATAAAGAGAACGAGTTTGGAACAACCAGGAGTCTTCCTAGAGCTGGCCGTCACACCAAACTAAGTAACTGGGGGATAAGAGAAACTTCCAGAAAGGGTTGATGCACAGGGTTGATGGAAAGCTGAATGGAGCAAAGTTTATACGTTCATATGAGAAAACACATTAGCCTACTGAACTGGATTTTCAAGATGTGATGTTCAACAAGTCTGCCAAGAACAGAAATTACAGTGGAGAAGCCAAAATAAATACCTGTTTATCGCTGATGGACATTACTTTAAAGAACATTATTACAAAAACAAGAAGCAAATACTTTCCATAAAACAAGTCACTGCTTGTATAAAAGTAAAATTGGTTTACTACTAACATACGCCCAAGACAATGAACAAATGAATGAATGAATGAATGAATGAGGATGCGCCCAGGGGCATGTAACCACTTTGGTCCAATGTCTACACTTGCCCTACTAATTATGAAGTTTCGGTCATTTCTAAGTAAAGGTACAAAATGCAGATTGGAACCAATAGCAAAATCAGTGTGATCTATCACATAAATGAATACCAGGAAGGGACTGCTGTATCAAAACTTTATTGTAGATCTCTAGTAGATGTTTGTTACCATAATTTTAGAAATGTGAGCACGATACAATACTAATGAACACAAGCAATGCTAATCTAAACAAGTACACATGGAAGTGCTCGGACAGAGCACACTAACTCAACCACACTACAATTGACAGAGTAGATACAAACAGACAATGAAATACTAATTGACAATGGAAGGAAAGTCAATGGTAATATAAACAGATAGTGAAGATCAGACAAGACAATACTAACAGGGTGAGAGTGCTAACAGAAACAAACAGTTAACATTCATTAAACCATTAAACCATTAACACATAAAGACCATCAACTGAACACTACTGACACTACTCTAATGCAGACAGTGGCTATGCTAATAAGCACACAACCAGGCAGTGGAGCTAATGGCTAACAGGAAACAAACTAACCAGACATGGAACACAAACAGAACCTGAAGGCTATGAAAGAGAAGACCAGACAAGCAAGTACTCTGGAAGGAGGGCTTAAATATGCTAGATGTAATTCATTAACCTGCTGGGGAACTGAAAACTGGAGCTATGTAGAATAATGTAGGTCTCCAGCACACATCATCCTGACATTAGCACAGAGATATGTAATTTCTGTCAGTCTGTTAAGAGGAGCTAGTGATGGACTCCCATTATTTAATGACAGTGTAAATTGTGGCAGGCTCGACAAAACATACTTACAAGTGTATACAGGGGAGGAGCTGCAATACACGTTCTGCAACATGAACATGGTAAGAAGCCACTTGTTCATTTGTTTACATACTTGTTCAAATTAACAATTATTTTGGACTTTTCTGCCACCCATCCTGCTGACCATTTTAAAGTCATTTTTTGTTTGAAGCATGATTTTTAGATACCTCTGGAGTTTTCTTACTCACAATATTGAATTAGCCAAGTCTTGTCCTTTAGCCGGGAGTGTCTGGTGGGCGGTCTGGCTGAACTGGGCTTCGGTCCTCGTGATCTTGACTTGTGCATCCTTGCCTTAGACTAAGGGCAGAGCTGGGGGTTCATAGTCAAAGAGCTTTATGGTGATCAGAGACGTGGGGTTACCGATGTCTCATGTGAACCCTCGTGGCTGTGTTACCTTCCGGTTCTCCTCTTTCTAGCTATGCTGCTATAGCTAATGCTGCCGGGGTCTCATGCTACACATGGCATCAGTGATTGTTAATAGACAGTGTGCTCTTAATCAGTAACTAATTACATTTCCTGTTTTCTGTCTGAGCTGTGTTCCTGTGCCGGTTCCTTGTTCATCCGCTTCAGCTTCGCTCAGGCTGTGTCCTTCATCGGCTCCGGTCCCACCATGCCTGGGCCACACCAGAGGGCAGTAACTCTCTCACCCCTCCAGTTGGCTGGGGACAAAGTGCTGCCAAGGACTTTTCTGCTTAGACTCCGGATCCTGGAGTGACTCTGTGCATCGGACTACTTAATGCCGATGTGCATATTTTACACTTTATTTGAACTATCACTCAAAGACTTGTTAGCTTAGATAAATTAGTTTCACTCTTAACTTATCATCTACGCCACCCAAGGAGGTTGGGTCCCTTTTTGAGTCTTGGTCCTCCCAAGGTTTTTTCCTCATAACACTTAGGGAGTTTTTCCTTGCCACTGTCGCCCTAGGCTTGCTCAATTTGGGATTGGACGTAGTTATTAGGAGATAATCTAAAATTGTAAAGTTGCTTTGAGACAATGCTCCATTGTAAAAAGCGCTATATAAATAAATCTGTGAGCAGATCACCTGGTCTGGATTATATCCCTTGGTCAGTGGTATGCGCCCACATCCAGTAAAAGAGCTCTATGCAGTGGTGGTTCTAAATCATTTGAAGTAGGGGCAATTACTTTATACATAAATGTGCATTGTCGCCATCTGTTCGCCAGAGTGATGTAACGCACTCCCCTTGAACACAACCCTGTGTGTGCCGTATGTACATACAGAAATTGCATATGTACAAGTCCAACCTTTGCTTGTGAAAGAAGATACACTGTGTCATCAACAGCAACGTTTGTGGGAAAACACCAGGAGGGGGAAAAAACATTAACGTTTACAGTTACATTTAAATTACGTAATTAGACAGACACTCTTATATCCAACATAAGACCTACAGAAGCATTTAGTTTTCTATTTATGCTGATACATTTACATCCTCGCATTTGTTGTTGTAGGTTTGGATGTTGTTGTTACACATGCAAATCTGGTTACTTCATCAGGATTTGAAATGCGATAATGGCCTTTAGACACTTTGTGAAACTCATATGACATAATTTACTCAGTATTGGCTGCTTTAATGCCTGTTGTAGATGCCTTGGGCCAACAGCGATGACAGCTATTTATGCTACATTTATAAAACCTACTGATACTGGTACTGGAAGTATAAAGCAGTTTAGTTTATGACATTAGTTTATGATAGACAGTACTGTGCAAAAGGCCACCAGTACATTTGTTTTAGCAATGGTATAATGACCATATATAACATATTGTCTACGATTGGACCCAAAAATTTCAAACTTGGATTCACTCCACAACACTCTTTTCCACTGATCTTCATTCCAAGCCTTGTGAGCTTTAGCATATCTTAGCCTTTTCTACATGTTCCTCTTCTAAAGAAGTGGTTTCTTGGCTGCTGCCCTTCCAAAAATACCATCAAACTTCTTCGGACTGTAGAAGGATCAACTTGGCATCCTGATGAAACTGCCAGATGTTGCTATTGCTCAAGTGTAATTAATACTGCATACATATTTCGATATATTTACTGGTTGTATTGTCACAAAAAGACTGAGAAATAATTACACATGATCATTATACAATTGCTAAACCAATGGTATATCTAATCTATGGTCTAAGATTTTTGCACAGTAGTGTACCATGTTAGAATTGAAAGTAAATTTAGAATTTGTTTGCTGTAATAGCATTTATTAGTGTTGATCATTTCATGAATTTTAGTCAGACACACTATGGCTTTTTGCTGCTAATGAACACGCTATGCTTTGTGTCTTTCATGTACTGAAATGCCTATTCACTTCACTTTCTGTTAAAAAAATAACACACCCAACAACACGCCCAGTGTATTTTTCACACGACAGAAACAACACCCATGATTTCTGTGGAAGCTCTACAATAGCATTAAAATATTTGTGGGTGTATTCCAATGAATAGGCTCAGAGTTATTGTGTCTGAAAGAAGTAGACATCGGCTACTTGATGCAAACTCTGCTGCACAAATTACTCCAGGTAAATATTTTATATGGCCAAAAGTATGTGGACACCTGATCAGCACACCTGTTTGAACTTGTTGGACATCCCAATTCAAAACCATGAGCATTAGTGTGGAGCTAATTAATTGTTGCCACTATGTTTTCCAGTAGGTTGCCAGATAGACGTTTACATGCAGTCTAAATACCCATTCCTAATCTGATTACTACTCAAAATAGAGGAATCCAATTGAGGCAAATACGTAATAAAAATGTCTTTAATCCATTAAATAATCTGTTAAATAGAACAATAGAGCCATGTGGCATTCTGCATCCTATCACATTCCTATAATGTGTCACAGCACCCTTAATTAGAGAAGCAGACTCAGCCCCACCCCAATGAGCACAGAGACACAAGAACCTGACCATGGAGAGAGATGAGCTAATCTGAAAAATACAAAGAGACACCAGAAACTTTATGGAACATAACTATATGTAGACGGACATTTAGGCTAAAGATGCCACTAAGCGAAAGCTGATGAATTCATTACTCACACACTCACTTTCCATAATTGCATAATTCAGTTTGTGCAAACTGCATTGGAAGCTGGGAGGGAAACAACCCTAGACAGGGTGCCACTCCATCGTAGGACACTTTATGGACAAAGTCATAACATCATTAACATGTTCAAGTGTCTTTTTAGAGCACAGTTCAACCTCTTGCGTCTTTATTGATGTCAGCATATACTAATGAAAGGCTTAGTGAGTCTATTATGTTTATTTCACAAAGTAAGTAAAAGCAAAAATGTTGAAGGCAACAGTCTTAAGACAAAATCAGAAAATAAACTGAGGTACAAGACAAGAAAAAAAACCAACACAGAGTATGGAAATTAACTACCATATTTTTGTGAATTTGAGTTATTGACATTTTCAGGGCTGAAATTTTCCATATCCTGCCACTGCTCTTATTTTCTTCTCCTCAGCACACATATATGGCTAATGACGAGAAGGAATGATGTAAAAGTCACATGAATTCCGATCTCATGAATTGCATTCTCTTTCAGATCGCATGGCCACGTATCAGATATCCAATCTAGGGCAACAAACAGTGGGACAAAATAGTATTTAGTCAGCCACTGATTGTGTAAGTTCTCCTACTTAGATGAGAGAGGCTGTAAAAGCTGAGAGAGAGGTCTGTAATTTTCATCATAGGTACATTTCAACTATGAGAGACAAAATGAGAAAAAAAAATCCAGAAATCACATTGTAGGATTTTTTAAAGAATTTAATTGTAAATCATGGTGGAAAATAAGTACTTGGTCACCCACAAACAAGCAACATTTCTGGCTCTCACAGACCTCTAACTTCTTTAAGAAGCTTTTCTGTCCTCCACTCGTTACCTGTATTAATGGTACCAGTTTGACCTCGTTATCTGTATAAAAGACACCTGTCAACAGCCTCAAACAGTCAGACTCCAAACTCAACCATGGCCAAGACCAAAGAGCTGTGGAAGGACACCAGGAAGAAAATTGTAAACCTGCACCAGGCTGGGAAGAGTGAATCTACAATAGGCAAGCAGGTTCTTGTGAATAAATCAACTATGGGAGCAATTGTAAGAAAATGGAAGACATACAATCTCCCTCGATCTGGGTCCCCACGCAAGATCTCATCCCGTGGGGTCATGGAAAAAATGATCATGAAAACCGTGATCAAAAAATCCCATAACTACACGGAGGGAGCTGATGAATGACCTGCAGAGAGCTGGGACCAAAGTAAAAAGGCTACCATCAGTAACACACTACGCCGAGAGGGACTCAGATCCTGCAGTGCCAGGCGTGTCCCCTTGCTAATCCAGTACATGTCCAGGCCCGTCTGAAGTTTGCCAGAGAGCATATGGATGATCCAGAAGAAGATTGGGAGAATATCCTGTGGTCAGATGAAACCAAAATAGAACTTTTTGGTAAAAACTCAACTCGAAGAAGAATGCTGAGTTGCACCATACCTACTGCGAAGCATGGGGGTGGAAACATCATGCTTTGGGGTTATTGTTCTGCAGAGGGGGCAGCACGACTGATCCGTGTTAAGGAGAAGAATGAATGGGCCATGTATCGTGAGATTTTAAAACCAAAGCCTTCTTCCATCAGTGACAGCATTGAAGATGGAACGTGGCTGGGTGTTCCAGCATGACAATGATCCCAAACACACCGCTCGGGCATCGAAGGAGTGGGCTCCGTTAAAAGCATTTCCTGGAGTGGCCTAGCCAGTCTCCAGACCTCAACCCCATAGAAAATTTGTGGAGGGAGTTGAAAGTCCGTGTTGCCCCAAAACATCACTGCTCTAGAGGAGATCTGCATGGAGGAAATGGGCCAAAATACCAGCTACAGTTTGAGCAAACGTGGTGAAGATCTACAGGAAATGTTTGACCTCTGTCATTGCCAACAAAGGTTATGTTACAAAGTATTGAGTTGAACCAAAATTTATTGACCAAATACTTATTTTCCACCATAATTTACAATTAAATTCTTTAAAAATCCTATAATGTGATTTCCTGGATTTTTTTCTCATTCTGTCTCTCATAGTTGAAGTGTACCTATGATGAAAATTACAGACCTCTCTCATCTTTCTAAGAAGGAGAACTTGCACAATCAGTGGCTGACTAAATACTTTTTTGCCCCACTGTATGAAAGTGGCTTAGGTTTTGAAAATATCAGGTATGTGTGTAAACAGCTGTGAAAAAAAAATCAGATATGTTACATTAAGACAAAAAAACCAGATTGATTGCTTTATTTGCATTAGTTGTCATACCATTGGCTATACAAATGGCCAAAACATTACCTTGTGCATCATGGCTGACCTCCTTTAAAATATTTGCAGACGACCATTAATCCATGCAAAAAAACAAAGCTTTAAAATTTTAGCTGCTAAAGCTTTTGAAAATATTGTGGGGTATTATGGGAAATGTAGTGCCTATAGTGAATTTGTGTGATGTGGCCTGTAGTCCTGCTCAGCAATCCATGACAAAATTTACTTTTTACTGCCATGATTTTAGTGGAGCATAGCACATGCCCCAGCAAAGTGGATCCGATGGCACCCCAAAGGCTTGTTACGATGTGTTTGCATGTATTGTTTACATGTGTGGTGAATATTGGTTGACGTGGATTAGCGCTCTTACCAGTCTATACAACGTGAATTCTCATAATTAGAGGGAATTTGGTTCTGATTTTAAACATATCACAAAACATATCATTCTGGATTCTCCACAGACAAATAGTGGCAGTAGAATGGGTTGTACTGATACTCCAGGGACTCTCAGTATGACACAATTATAGGTATTTACGTCCAAACATTTCATCATCTTTCTGCCCTGCTGTCCATAAACAAATTCCACAGAGAACTGGTTTGACCCCTTTGTTTGAGAACTTGGCTGACATGTATAGAACCTTAACTCCATCAGACACCTTGAAAATTCACTGGAATGCCAAAAAGTGAGCCAGTGCTTATTGTCCAACATCAAAAGCCGACCTCACAGTCATCTTTGAAAATTTAGTGGAAAGCCCTTTTTTGAAGGACAAAGGCTGTTGTACCTTTTTTACCTCTGTTTGTCAGTGAATGAGGAAGTTGCAAACCTGTTCATTCATTTCCTAATCGCTGATCTCCAGTTACTCGCAGAATGTGCCTCAAAGCAAATTCCTCGTTAAATCATGGATTGTAATTAGATGTTAGCAGTATCTTGCAGACTATGACTGCACAAATACACATACGTACATGTAACTACATGCAGGTCATATTTTTAGATCCCTCTATTCTAAAAGGTGTTCAAATTAAATATAGCTCTGTATGAAGAACACATCCAGAAATGTACAGTGACTATGGAAAATCATTATACCCTGTAAATAATTCTTATCTTTTGTCACATTGCACCCTAAAAAATGAATTGGAATGTGTCAAGCTGTATTTACAAATTATAACCCTCAACATCAACATGAAAATAATGTTTAAAAATAATAATTATTACAATTTAATTCATAAAATACCTGGTTTGGATAATATAATGCAATATAATGTTGCTCAGGTACACCCAACCACCTTCCATGGCAACATGAAGAATTCACCATGCTTCAAAGAAATTTAAACGGGGGAAGAAATTTTATGTCCGACATTTCTATCTTGGGGTGTTTTTGTCAATGAGTGTGTATTTTCCCAGGGTTAGACAAGTATTACAAAAAAGATTTAGAAGTAAATGAATGTATAATGTACTAAATGTGAAGTGAAGCACAACAAAATGTGTTTCTTTACATTTGTGCTCTTGAGTGAGTGATGTGCTATGATAGACTATTTCCCTGACCAGGCTGTATTTCTGCCATTCACTCAGTGCTTTCAGGGCCAGTTTCATGACTCACCTTCAACTTCCAAGGTTAAAAGCTGAAAAACTGATACTGGGTAGTTAATGAATCATTTTTGTTTGCACTTCTTATTTCCTTGACTTTGATGGATTTGCTCCTGTTGTGAAAAGACATGAGAAGTGAATTACTTCTGAATTTCAAATCAATGGAGCTTTTTTAAGATTTAATACGGTACCTACCCTCTGCCCTTGAGCATCCTCTTAACACACTGAGAGTTTGGGTTGGCAGACTCTCTCAGTTTCTTCTTTGTGATCAAGCTGATTCAAGATAATGACAAGCTATTATAAATTTTTAAAGTAAGTGGAAACCAAGTGAAGGCATTTCATTTCTCTATGGTCTAATCCCTAATACGGGGCATGGTAGCATGACAGGGCAGGTTAGCGTATTTACTGGTCTTTCTATTCATTTCATGATGTAATATAATTATGTTTGTAAAACCTTACATGGAAGCGCTGGTGTTGCAAGGAACTGTGATGCCTTCAAGAAAGCATTTCTGAACAAAGCCTTTTCTCACGAGAGATTGTATACTGATGTGTTGCTGTATTTGCTGCAGCAGCCATGACTAACACCTAATAAATAAAACACAGAAGTGATGTAAACTTGGTTACATTACTGATGGGATTATATTTGATGTGGCATATTCTGTACAAGGTGTATAAAAAAAACAGTTGTACAGTGGTACCTCGGTTCCCGACCACCTCGGAACTTGTCGAATTCTCTTGTCGACGCATTGTGACTAGAAAAATTCTTCTCGTTGTTTGCTCAGTACTCAGCACACTTGCTTAAACTTGTATGAGTCGAGTCGCGTGACTCTTTTCTGTCGAAACTCAATTCACGATTCAGTACACAGTGATTCAGATTCACAATACTTCCTCAGTGAAGATCTCCACTGTGTTTATCGTGTTTTTCTTTATTTTTACATTTACAGTACTGTATTCTTAGTCCAAATAAGTCCCCATGGGTCCTAAAATGGTTAGTAATGACAGCTAACTGAAAGGAAAACAAAAAGAACCAAAAGAAACTGAATCCTCTTGGCTTTCAGGCTGAGCAGTCCACCAAGAGTGTAAGTGTTTTGATTTTACTTTTCACTTTCTATCAGTTACTCATTATATTACAAGATTTTTCAACACTTTATTATAAAATACGCTTTGTGCTATTGTTAATGTGTAATAGGCTCCGCTATGATACAGTATAGACTATATTAAACTCATTGGTTCATAATGCATTTCATTTATGATAGATATGTATGAAAAATATGCTCGGTACTCATCGTTTTCAGTTCTGGACCAGCCTTCTGGAATGAATTAACAATGAAAACCGAGGTAAAACAAATTTGAAACCTGGATAACTTGCTTCTTTGTTCAAAACAACACAGTCAAGATTTGTTTGTATCAGCTGGCATAAAATTACTGTCACAACTAATATTAAAATTATGTATACGTGTCCTGTCTTTAGATAGGTAATCATTAATCATTAATCAAAAAATTAATAATTTACCAATCATTTATTATCAATTATATTTTACTGCATACTATAAAACAAGCTCAAGTTAATCATGAAAACCTTTGCCCCTTGTGTCGTTAGTCTCCAAGAGAGACGTGCTGACATGGAAATCTCGAGGAGTAAAAAAAGCCTTCAAAGCTACAATTTAGTTTCAACTGTTTTTATACCTGATTTATCATGAAGAGAAACAGCATGTGAAAGGAACTTACTTGCTCCTCTGACTGCACAATCACAAAACATCAGTGCTATCATCCACAGCAAACCAATAGAGAGCAAATTCCTCATTTTCACACTCACATAGGAAATGTTTAAAGTTACTGCACACAAAGAGAGACCTTAAAAGCCTTTTTAAGCGGTATGTTGGTTGTCGGGGGTGAATTCATTGGGACAGTGTCTGTGAGTTCATGTGCAACAAGCTTGATATGGTGTTGTGTGAACTTTTTGAACAACGTGTTCTTAATGGAGAGGCAGTGTCAGGTTTAGCAAGTTTAGTTAGTAGATAATCTCACACACACACAGATCGGTGGTGGCTTAGAAATGAGAATAGTGACCTAGTGAATTCTAAAGCTGTAGATGTGTGAATGAATATTGGATTGGAACGAGGATTGTCTCTGCCAAATTGCAAACACTGCCTTGACCTGCCCGGTCACCAGATTTATCACCAGTTTGTGCAGTTATGGGACCAGCAGCTATTCCAGCGTCTGCAGTCTATGAGTGTGCAGGATCTACCAGGCCCAGCTGTAGTTCTTTTTGCACATCAATGAGCTTTAGGATTGGTCAGTAGATGCTCATCCCCTGCTTACTGGGAGAAGCCCAATATCAAACCCCCTGATTACAAGAACTGAATATTCACTTACCATCTAACATATCCCAGCTTAACATCTGCTGTTATAATGAGTAATCAATGTTGATTTTTATGGCAGTCTGTGTGTGGTTTGAATGTTTGGCAGATTTGTGTATATCAGTATGTACAGTCTATTAACAAATGCTTATTGCATTTACTATTACACTACCAGGTAAGATGCTAAACTAGTACTTGTGCTCTGTGCATTCATAATAAAGATGAATTAGATCTCCTCTAAAAATTCATTGGACTATATTGGAACTAAATTTTAAATTTGATATGACCAACATTTCCTTTCTAATGGGGAGCTTTGCTAATGGTTGTAGTACCTTACATTTTTGGACTTTGTCTCAAATTCTTATCTCAACTGTCAAACCAATGAATGATAATGAATACAAACCTTATGTGTTATTAGATATCTGAGTTGAATTTACAGAAATAGGTTACAATTGATTACTCTGTTTTTACTGTATATATTTATTACTATTTAGTTATGTTAATGCATGTGAAGCACATAGGCAGGCCTACAATTAATATAATAAATTCATATATGTCCATTTAAAAACACAACGCATTGTTTTTGTGATTGTGTTACGCAATCTCTAGATCTTTATTGGTAGGGGGCTGAAATTTTACTGAAATTTCAGGGCTAAGAGTATGTTTGAGAAAAAAAACCTCCTGACGAGTAATAACTCAATAAACTATATATACAGGTTTGCATCCCCTAACATGCATGATACATTCTGTAAAATGTATGCTATATGGGATACTATATTTTCTTTTTTTTACTATTTAAGGCCTGTAAATTCTTATCTCACTGTAGAGCTGTGTGCAGCACATTCCCTTAATCAGTCAATCGACTAACTGATTACCCCAAGCGATCTCTCTCTCTCTCTCACACATTCACATTTATGGAACAAGAAACTGTCTTTTATGTGCCAGCGCAACATATTACCTGTTGCCTGAAGGTATTACGTTTCAACTAAACATTAACTGTAATGAACTACAGTTAGGATTTGATATGAAAAATATTCTCCTTTTAATAGGGAGATTAGCTAATGGTTGTAGTACCTTACATTTTTGGACTTTATCTCAAAATCTTATCTCAACTTCATTCATGAAATGTCAGATCAGTGAAAAATAAAGAATACAAACCTTGTTCATTATTAGATATCTGAGCTTTGCTGGTGTAACGAGCAATTCTGAATATGCCAATAAAGACAGAAGGACTGTGAGTTGTGCTAAACTTTACAGTGACGTCTGATGGGCATGTGTGTGCCATAATTAGCACGAACATTTGAGGAAGTAACTAAATATAGTAAAAAAGTAACATACATTGGCTGAACATCAGATAGTGAAAATGTTAAACAACTATGTATCTATTTTTAGCAAACACTATTTTTAGCACTTGACTTTATTTTTAACCTGTTTTTAGAGTGAGCCCACATCACGTTTCTCCACAAACATTAACCGTGGAGGCAACAAAACATGTATGTCCAAATTGCTGCTTTAAAAAGAAAATGTTTCACATGCTCATCAGTTATCTTAAACCTTCACTGTTACTGTTTATTTAAGAACTTACGATCGATGAAAGCCTTCTGAACAGGTCCTTTTAAGCATTAGCAATACTCCATGGTTAATAATACACTTTGAGTATGCTTTAGAATGGCCAAGTAAGTAAAACGGGCTATGGACATGGCTACATATTTACCTGTATTAAAAAAATGCAACATAAGCGCTTGTGTTCTCCTGAATCCCAGAATAACAGGCTGGATAGCTAGCTGCTAATACGCTATCCATTTATGTCAGCACATCTTTAGCAGTAGTGGCTAAATGGGTTAATATTTTCACTAATAAATCGAATAAATCTATTAGGATATGTACACAGTAAGGTTAGTACCAGTGTTGTGCCAGTTCACAGTTTTTCTGAACTAGTTCAAGTTCAGTTCAACATGCTCAAAGTGAACAGTTCACGTTCAAAGTTCACAATTTTAATTCTGAACTAGTTCAAAGTTCAGTTCATTTTACTTTTTTTGTGAGATATTCAAATAAATACTTTTTTCACACTACAAGCTAGAAATCACTATACGTTCTTTGAAACTGCTCATTGTAGACATTTGCTCATGACACTGCAATTGTGTACGCGGCATTGCTATGCCTACCCCGCTCTGCTGCAATTCATCACGGGTAACGTCGTGCGGAAGCCAGTATGTTATTAACTAGCCAGTATGTTAACTATTCTCAGCCGGACACTATGTTGCCCGCAATGCATTGCGCACACAATGTCAAAACCATTTCTGTCTGATGATACATGATTTAAGCGGCACCAGCGAGAATACAGGAGGTAGGAACTTTCTCTCGTTGCGTTTCAAAAGAGAAAACAGATGTCACTCAGTTTTCAATGGAAAACAAATTCCAACGTTCATTTACAGTGATGTCTGCCGTTCATGACACATAATGTGAACTAATTCACGTTCAAGTTCTTTATTAAAAAATGTGTTGCGTTCAGTTCAACGTTCACGAAAAAACGTGCTGTTCAATGAACGCGTTCTTTTGAACTCATTCACGCACAACACTGGTTAGTACACAGCCTAAAATTCTTTCAGCAGATCACTGTCTAGCTAAATGCTACTTAATTAGCTTGCATGGTAGAAATGAGGAATTTCAGAACAGGATTCACAATTGACTTCATCATTTTCTGCACGTCAGACATACATTTACAATTGTATTACACCTAAATGGTACTACAACAGAGTCAGTTAGTTTTGGGGTTTGGCCACTGCCCCGGTAAAATTACATATTTTGTCAGTTTTCTAAATGAAAATAACTTAACATAGCCTAGATAGGAATTAAATGAAATGGGACAAATTTCTGCAAGTTTGCTGCGCAATATGTTAAGAAGTTCAGAAATCAAATGCTCCACAATCTGCTTACGTCTGACAGAGAAGTATTATAAGGCTGTTAAGAGGAAATATAAAAGAAGTGAAACTATTTGGTGAGTTGTACGTGCCAAGTAACACAAAGTGCTGGAGAAAAAGGTGTTGAAATTTGAAAGGGTGTCTCAGAGTTGTACTCATTTTGCACATGTTATGCTAATTTAAAAAATGAAACCTGAGTTGTTAGATACACTTAACTAGTTATTCTTGATGTATAAATATGAGGTGACACAAAGACCAAATATTCTCTTTAGTTTATTCCAGTTCCAGAACTAGCTAAAAGATCACACTCCCTTATGAAATTATGTAAACATTTTAAGTTTAAATTGGAAAATATGGAAACAAGATAGTCGGTTTCCTCCAACATTCCAAAGACATGAATTAGGTCAACCGGCTACTCTAATGTGTTCCAGTATACGTGCATGTGCGTGTGTGTGTGTGTGTAGCCATGTCCAGGGGTGTTTCCTGCCTTACACCCTGTGCTGCCAGATAAAATTTTACAAACCTCTTTGTCGTTATATGTACAGTAAACAGAAAAAGCAAATCTTCACACACGAGTAATAAATCACTAAATTCTATATAGAAATTTGCACCACTTAGCATGCGTGTTGTGTGAAATTGCACGCATGCTATATGGGACGCTGTAGTGTACTGGTATTCACTGAAGATCCATTGCAGAAGTGTGCAGAAGCGAGCGCTTTTAACTCTGTTGTAGAAACACAATAGACCTAGTACAAGTAGAAAGTGAAATTGTAGAAACAGAAATCAGAAAACTGTCCCACGTAGCATTCCATCTGCTCAGATGGACACCGCACATGTTTAACAGCACTTTTTGCACCAGAGGCTGAGCTGTTACTTGTGTTATTACTGCTAATATATCTGCCAATTAAGTAGCTTCATAACCTTATAATAAGGATTATAACCACAGATGTATATGTGAATGGACGTGTATTCAATTGAGCTGCCAAAGCTGTCACTGAAGAATATTTATTTATGCAGGTAATAAGCGTTACTACTGGCGTTAAAAAAAAAAAAAAGCAATCTACAGCCAATGTCAACAAATCGTTTTGAAATTCTGAAGTCACAAGGGTTTTGAAGAGAAAGATAAAGAACAAATTAATTTTGAAGAGCTGACAGCTGCATTATTTTACCTATTACATGAATATTTTTACTCATGTAAAACAATGCCCTGAGCGGCACAAAAAAAACCCCCAAGGAAGCAAGGTCTATTCCATAGCATTATAATGTAAAACTGATGATGGCTTCAAAGGTTAGTTCTGAGCACAAGACTGTTTATGTTAAAACCTGAATTTATCTTTCAAGGCAACTTTTCTTTAACTGTAATAAACAACCACAATTGAGAGCTGGTAGCTAGACATTTTAGCTTAAGTACTTTATTTTTGAATGTCCATATTGTCCTGTGACAAAAGATTAGCGTCCCTACTTTACTAAGCGTGTAGCACAGAAAGCAAACAGTTAGCATTCCAATTCACTTAGTGCACTAAATGCCAAGTCTATGAGTTAACATTCCGGTTAATATATTCCTTTTGTGAAGGTCATTGTGAAGGTCATCAACAAATGGACCTCTCAACATTAAGACAACCTTTCATAGGCATTGGCACAATGGCGATTCGATTTTTGAACAACAAATTATACCAAATATTCAGAACTTTTACTACATCACGCACATTTATTGAGGGCATAGAGGCTTGGGGGGGCTAGAACATAACATGATTTAACATATGCTTAGCAAGATATGCTTCGTTGGTGTGCCCCTGGCCTTACATACCTCGTACACACGTCTGGTGTTTAAGTTTAATAGTTAATCAGTTTAGGCTGGGTGCTGTTCACGTAGGAAGTATGAGGAAATGGAAAACGCAGCCTGTGTGTACATAATTCATTTTTTTTCCACCTGCTGCACATCCAGGTGGAGCCATGAAAAAGAAAAAAAAAACAAGAAAACAAAAGATGCACGCTCCCCACCGGAAAATCCCTTCAGATAAGGTTTAAAAAGAGCCGCGACAAGAGCTCTGAGACACGTTACAAAGTGGATACGAGTTCACACTGAGACCGAGAGAGAGAGAGAGAGAAGAACAAAGACCGTAACCATGTGGAAGTTCACTATCATTCTGTCTATGCTCCTACTCGGCTCTTTCATTCTGGAGTCAGAACAAGGTATGTTTGCAATACAAGATATTTAACCTGTTTTTAGGGAACAATTAGCATATTACCTGCGATCAGGTTTGCCAGTTTTCATTTAGAAGGTCAAGGATAAAATCACTCTTAAAATAGTAATTATGTTGGATGTTACGTTATGTCTGCAGTAATCTCATTTACATTTATAACAGCCAATTAAAATGTATATATCAACCTTTGTAACATTAAATGGCAATGTTTTAATTGTTTTTAACTATCAACAACCAAAGGTTTTCATACCACATGACATGCGAAACATAACCGCTGTAAGGCTGCAACCTTGCCACTTTACCACAAATGTACTGTAAATGCAATAAGCTGTCCGCTCTCTTCTTAAAAGGCCACTCATTTTCTTTACGACTATTTAGACTGTTTTATTGATAACATTATTTACTATTCACTCACTAAATGGTTCTTGGGGAGCACAGCAGTCTAATAATGGTAGCCCGCCGCTGCAGGGTCTAATGCAGACATGATAGGCTGTGCCTGTGGAGGGGAAGGCCTGGAGAGGGAACATTCCTGACGGTGCAACATCGACCCCTACCCAGCCATGCAGTGGACTGACAAACATGTTTGATGTGCAACCCTGAGCAAGAAACATTGAAAACAATTGATTTGCGTAATCTTAGGTCTTCGTTTTAAGACTTTAAGAATTTCAATTAAATAAATGAATTCAAATAAAATCTGCATGAAGTAGGTTTTGCAGAATATTGGCATGCATGGCATGTTTCATGTAAATAATACAGTAAACATGGATGCAAATGGGACTGTAGTAGCCTAGCGGTTAAGCTACTGAATTACGGATGACAAGGTCCAAATTGTCACTGTTGGGTACATGAGCAAGGCCCTTAACCCACAACTGTTTGGATTGTGAGACTGTATCAGTTGTAAGTCGCTCTGGATATGGGTGTCTGCTAAAAATTGTAAATGTCCAAACGGAAACATAAGATGCCGTTCCACTGAACTGGCCCAATAAATATCATATTGTTAATAGCAAAGATAAGGACAAAGATTTAAAACCACTACTACAGGTGCACAGCTATCTTGCTAAACATTAAACTGGGGTTAATTAGATCTACACCCTGTGCCATTGTGAAATCTGGATTGCTATACTATCTGTGTAGTAAAAGTGTCTCGTCTTGTCTCTCAGCCAAATGCTGCCTTAAGTACAGGCTGAAACCTGTCCGGTGTGCCACTATGAGGGGCTACTCTGTTCAGAAAAGCACTGGGAGCTGTGACATGAGGGCCATTATGTAAGTCATTTATTATAATGGACTTTAACCTCAGCTTTAGGAAAGAATTACTGTTTCTGACCTTGCTCACTGTGTACTGTATTACTGCAGTTTTCATACCAGGGACAATAAGGTGATCTGCGCTGATCCGGGAGAGATATGGACCAAAAAAAGGATCGAGTGCCTCATGTAAGTGATGCTTTTTTTTACCAGCAGTGTGAATGCAATTGTAGTTCGAACAGACATTAAAAATTATCTGTCTTCACAGGGAGAAGGGGGCACAGCTGGTAAAGCCTGGAAAGTACCTGATCCCGGGATACTAACGATTATGTGTTTTATTATGGTAATTTACCTTCAGGAGTGAATCTGCAGCTTCATGAGATCTTCACTTTACCTTAGGAAAGCATCTTGGAGATGTAATTCTCAGTTTATGTAATGTATTGTGGCCCTTTGAGGGCCTGTGAGTCATGTCTTATTGACAGGTTATGCACTTTCATACTTGGAATATATAAATCTAATACGCACATGCATATATATATATATATTTATACACATACCGGTATGCGCCGCTTACGACATGTTCTGTGAAATCGCACAACATGCTATATGGGATACTGTATAGCACTGGTATTGACTGAATAGCCAAACAGATCATTCCATGCATTGATTTATATGATCGCCACATACTGATTTTTTTATATTTTTTGGATTATTTAAGATTGGTAAAATCGCATCTCATTGTAGAGCTACATGCAGTGCACTGATTCACTCGCTCTCTATTGTCTCTCTCTCTCATATACACAATTACAGAATGTGAAACTTTTATATGAGTTTTTTTGTGATAGCACACCATAATGATGTGCGCAGATATTTCAGAAGAGAGCAGGGAAGTGAAAAGTCCATTTAACTCTCGCCCTGTTCCTGTGGTGCGCTGTGTTGCAAGGACACATTTTTCTAACCTTAATAATAAGGACAATAACCTTATCAGACCAAGGAACGGACATTATACGGCGCATATCTGTATATGTATGCATCTACTGTATGTGATGTGGCATGTGTCTTAGAAGCAGCCAGATTCATCCAAATGTACAGCAGACACATTTTCCATATACATTAATCACAATTTAATTTGTAACAATCCTAATTATTTGGATGTGGCAAGTTCCTTGTAGTGTCTACATAAATAATCCTCTTTCCGCTGTTGCTTGCTTGAGGAAACTTGTAAGCTCTATGATGCTACTGTCAATTGCAACATTATCTGTTGGCAATTACAACTATGAATAAACTCAAAGTGAATTTAACTGAATTCTTCTGTTTGCATTTAATATGATGGTATTATAGCAGATGAGCTATAAAGCAAGGAAATATGTCGATTAAGCTTACAGTGTCAACATTTAGCATGAGAACCACAAAGTTTACTGAGAATTTTGGTGATATGGGTTGTGTAAACTCAGATTCAGGAGGTGGTGCGGTCAATGTAATACTGAGGGTTTAATACTCACTCACTTTCCATACCCAGCTAGACAAATTCAGGGTGGGGGCAGCACAGAGCTCAAGGCGAGAACCAACTCTGGATTCTAGTCTACCGCAGGGCATTTGAACTTCCTTTTGACATAACGCATGTCTCTTTGTAATGATGGAGGAAACCCACTTAGATGTGGGGAGAAGGTGTAAACACAGATAGAAACTTGGCCAGGGGGGTATTTCAGAAAGCAGGTTTAACAATCCCTGAGTTCAAATCTGAACTCTGGGTTGACCAATCCTGAACTGGCCAACTCAGAGTTTTCGGTTTCAGAACGGGAGATAACGGTTAGTTCAGCCAACTCTGAGTTACGTTAACCCCGAGTAAAGCGGATCAGCACGGCAATGGGAGAGAAAAACCGGGCTCAATCCTCGCACTTCAACCTAGTGGAGTTAGAAATAGGTGCGTATATATAATATGAGCATACAGTTAGGAAAAAAAATAATACAGTAGCCAAATTACGTGAGCTGGCGTGGCGAATTAAAGAAATGCTGCCCGAGTGAATGGCGTGAGTAATAACTGAAAAAAGTTTTATTCCGAGTGTTCCACTTATTTTATTTTATGTGTGTGTGCATGTTAATATTTATGCAGGTGCAACCCAACAAGCACAAAATGTAGCTGCTTATCAGGAACTGAAGATAAAACACAAAATATAGTTCAAACAGGTAAGGTATAATATCATTACATGCAATCGTCATGTTGTTTAGCCTACCCTACCTAATTAAATAATACTCAGTGGTTATGTCATATATGTAAGTAGCTAGTGAAATTTCCTAAGTAAATTGTTCAGCCATTCCAACAGTATTTCACATTATTTATTTGATAGCAACACCTACATGCCTTTATACATACAAGTCCCCCAATTTGTTCATTGTTGGATGTGTTCAAATGTGACCAATAGAAAATGGCTGAGGGCCAAAAAACAGGTGGGGGTCCAACACCACCTCTCACAGAGGCCGAAGAGATGGCCCTCATTCAAAACACTGGGTGACCTGTTGCTGAAGGCGTCCCTGGAGGAAGCTCATCTGACACAGCCACCCCCCAGGACCCAGTGGCCTACATAAGAGGGTAGTCATTCAAATTAAGGATATAAACTAATGTACATTCATAGTTTTGCCACTGTGGGATCAGTGATGCCCACCGATCCATTAATAGACACAACTTGGCCCACAGATTTTCTTGTAGCAGTACAATTTTGTGTAATTGACTGCTGTTACCTTTCCAGATTCTTCATATTTCATGGTGACTCAGAGTTACATATTTGAAAAACTGTGATGCACAGTGTTGTAAAAACAAAAGTCCAATTAGGTACATTGTCTTTTTTTAAATTAGAAATATTAGTAAAATTAGTTAAAATTATAAATTAACTGTCTTGTCTTCTCATTCTCTACCAGTTACTGTTGGTGTAATCTGGTGGACACATAACAGAGCTCCATGCAGGTGTAAGTACTTTCAATACTCCACAGAAAATTGTTCATTTGTATTGCAGGAAGGTAATGAGAAAACCTTGTCAGCTGCCACAGAGAGGGAAGATACAGAGAGGCCTACTGAGGTTTACACCTTGAAAATATCATCTAACAGTTGATCATACAAAGTGCTGCTTGAAATTACAATGGGGAAGAGGGTCCATCCACCTCCACAGGATAATGTACCTCAGTAAGATGTTGTTCAGAATTGGCCCATGACGTAGACCTGGCACTGTGATATTCAATGTCATTTTTTTGTGTTCCTGTAGATCCCCGTAAAAGGTGTACTTTTAGAAACAAACTGAAAATTTAAATTTTTAAATTTATATAAAAGACAATAATGGAAATACAACTGCTGAAACATCAGTTAAAGGTGGATGAGGTGCCCACAGGTGGATGATTTTACTTGTTTGAAGAACAAGATATTAACCTCTGTACTGCATTTGTACTTGCAGGAAATAAAGAAGACTTCATAAAAAGACAGGCATATTGTTTTTATTTGACACTGGGGAGGTGATAGGCTGATCAGTAATGATGGTAGCAGATTGTGTCTCTCACTGCTCTTCCATCTCGTGCATCAGCGATGTGGTCAGGATTTATATCAGGATTGGTCACTGGATGAGTGGGACATTGTCTGATCACCAGTTCATTGAGATCCCCAATGCTCATCTCTACCCCGGCTCATGTCCTGCAGTGAGCCAAGTTATAATATTTGCTGCAGGTCAGGCTCAGGATCAGGGCAAGGGGTCAGCAAATAGGGCTGGCAGGGGAACCTTCTGTCTGTACGCTAATCATCAAACTCTCCTATGATAGATAATACATGGATACAGTTTAAAATTATCAGTAGCAAATAGAATTAAAAATTGATTATGGTTATATATGTACTGTATATATTCAACATGGGCCAAAATCTAGCACTCACTGTACACTCATGAAAACTTTACACCCGTCATGCACAGACCCAGGCCACTTTGCTTCCATGTTGCGATGATGTGGGCTGTATCACATATGATCCTCACACTGCAGAACAGTAATTAACTGCAGTGGCTGTATTGTGATTTGCATTTCCTTTGTAAAGCAAAATTGCTATTATTTAGGCCTACCTGCACATTAATGTTGTGGGAAAACTTCCTGTTCACTTAATCTCCTTCATTTAGCAAAGAGTGCCATCTATGCAGCCAGTCACACTTGGAAACCCGAAATCATATTAATATTAAAATCATAGTAACTGATTCAAGTCTCAAAGCTTCATACTAAATAAATGACTTGTTGCTTAGACTGATACCTGAAATTCTGTGGGATTCTTCTTTGATCAGGTTTGTGGCTCTGTGACTTGCGCTCACCACAAAGGAGTATAGTAACCGTTTTAATAGACGGCTGCTTTTGAATATGCCTTCTCACGCCATCACTGATTTGTATCGGAAAACCCCTTGGCAAAAACCTGGAGCATAACACAAAGATTGCTCCGAACTCAGGGCGTGTCCACGGAAGGTGTATATGAGGATTGAGAGCGGAGAAGATCTGACGTTAATAGAAATGATCGACTGTGCTGAGAACACCACACGCCCTAAGGCTCACACAGATTTCCTCATCAGGAACGGAGGAAACATTAAAAGAGGGTGGTTTGATCCACCCATCTCCAGCCGGAGATTTCTCCGTAGTATAGTGCTTGGGTGGTGAGATTATCAGGGTAGTTTAAGTATAAATGCTAGCGAGTAGGTTAGCTTCACGGAGTATGTTGCAGGAGTAACTGACTTTTTGAAATATGCTTAGCAATACTGATTTGTAATCGAACTCCGAAAACCCAGAGTATCCGTGAACTCCTGACTCAACTTACTTTGAGTTTTCACTAAACCTGCTTTCTGAAATACCCCCCAGGGCTTGAACCGGTCTTTTTAGCTGTCAGGTGACAGTGCTAACCACTGCACTACTTTGCTGCCCACAGATTTAAGTACTGCTTTTAAGTTAATATTGTATGAACATTGCTATTGCTAACTAGTGCAATATCCCTTACACCTCAAAAGTGTGTACCAAAAAGTGTGTATACTCTGAGATTACCTGCATAATAGAATCACCTCACGTATTAGTCTCAAAGCCTTATAACTAAAATAAAAACGTTAACACAGAAGTTCTTCTAAAATGTTGAATAGTCCACTTCTCTGTTACCTTTCACAAGACAAATCGCTCGACGGTCTTTACCCTCCCTATTTAACATATCTCAGCAACGTGTGACGCACTTTTTATTGGGACCCAGTTTATCAAACGCGGGTGTACGACGCCATCTTGTGCTTAAAAAGTATAATACATATCAATAAAGCAAGTATTTTTTATATTTTAACTGGCGCCGTGGTTAGCATGCATTGTTGCCTCGCCACTCCAGAGAGCCTGGTTCTATAAAGTCCCGGCCTGGATCTGCCTGTGTGGGGTTAGCCTAGCCTGTTCTCCCCGTATTTGTGTGATGTGTACTGTTTCCACCAAGTACTCAAGCTTCCTCACACATTCCAAAGACGTGTTAGGTCAGTTGGCATGTCTAAATTGGCCAGTGTGAATGAGGAGGCACTTGTGTTTTGGTTCCGTGTGTGTTGGAGCAGGCACGGTTGGTTCCAACCTTGTGTCCGGTATTGCTTGTAGGCCTGGCTCTTTGTGTGCCTACATTGGATTTAGCAGGTATAAAAATGGATTAATTAAGGTAATGTATATATGGTCAGATCATATATTATTCCATTTATCCTTACAACCCAGGAAAAAATGTACTGTGAATTTTTATAGTAAAACTGTGAATTGCTTGACAGTTTTAATGTGAATTTAATGTGACAGTTTGACCATAAAGTTCTTTTTTATGGTAATTTGGCCACTTCAAGGTTCTACTGTGAAATTTCATAGTACAACTCTAAACTTCATGGACTATGAACTGGCCATGAGTTATTTCACAGTTGTACTATGAATTTTGGTGGTAATTTGGCCACTTCATCGTTCTACTGTCAAATTTCACAGTACATTTTTTCCTGGGACATAACAAATTAATAAATAAAAAATGAGTTTAGCTCTTACCACCTTATACATAAAATTGTTCTGGCCACAGGAAAACAGAAAACAAACTTCAGTTCCTATTAAAAAAACAACCTCTCACTAGCCTTCCTGGGGGGTATTTCAGAAAACATCCAAGAAGTTGAATCTGTTCATCTGGACATAGATTTTGTTGGAGAAATGTTTCGTCACTCATCTAAGTGACTTCTTCAGAAAACAGGTTTAACAAACTCTGAGTTAAAACCTGAACTCTGGGTTGACTAACTCAGAGTTTTCGGTTTCAGAACAGGGAATAACATTTAGTTCAGTCAACTCCGAGTTAATTTAACCCTGAGTAAAGCTTGTGCACGAGGAGATACAAAGCACTCATAATTAAATAATTTATTATAATAAATTAAATAAGATTCAGTGGTTATGTCATATAGCTAGTGAAATTTTCTAAGAGAGAGAAAAAAGTAAATTGTTCAGCCATCCAACACTACCAGTATTTCATAGTTTTTTTTTAAAGAAACGCCTAAATGTCTTTATACATATAAGTCTCCAAATTTGTGTTACCTGGATGAGTTCAAATTTGACCTCCATTATAGCAATAGAAAAAGGCTGAGGGCCAAAAAACAGGTGGGGGTCTACCACCACCTCTCACAGAGGCCGAAGAGATGGCCCTCATTCCAAACACTGGGTGACCTGTTGCCAAAGGCATCCCTTGAAGAAGCACATCTGACCCAGCCACCCCCCCAGGACCCAATGGCCTAAATAAGAGGGTAGTTATTCAAATTAAGGATATAATCTTAAGTACATTCATCCGTTTGCCACTGAGGAATCATTGATGCCCACCCATCCATACTATGCACAACTTCGCACTGATGATGTAATATCTGGTGTAGCCATAATAAACCTCCATGCAGGTGTAGGTACTTTTAATACTCCACAGATTTATCATAATGGGTTAGAGTAGAACATAAAAATTGTTCATTTTTATGCAGGAAGGTAATGAGTAATCCTTGTCAGCTGCCATGGAGAGGAAAGATACAGAGAGGCCTACTGAAGTTTACACCTTGAATCTAACCGTTGATCATACAGAGATGGGCTGTATCACATATGATCTTCACAGTTCAGGAGAGTAATTAACTGTAGTGGGTGTATTGTGATTTGTATTTTATTTGTAATGCAACATTACTATTATTTAGGCCTACCTGCACATTAATGTTGTGGAAAAACATCATATTCACGTAATCTCCTTCATTTAGCGAAGAGTGCCATCTATGAAGCTAATCACAGTTGGAAACCCTAAAATCATATTAATATTAAAATCATATTAACCGATTCAAGTCTCAAAGCTTCATACTAAATAAATTACTTAGACTTAGACTTAGATTGCTTAGACTGATACCTGAAATTCTGTGAAATTCTTCTTTGATCAGGCTTGTAGTCTGACCAATGGTTGTGTGCAGAGCATGTATATACCAGCTAATTTTGTATGTGAATTTGGAGCCTAAAGAAAAGAGTCAAAGTAGTACAAAGACATACACACAGTGTATATTGACTGTGGAGTATACACATCAACAAGAAAGCATAGTGTCAGGATGATAGAAGCTGGAGAGCCCCATCATCCAGCATGGCTCCTTTCTGACACTTTCTGGCTTCCACAGCAGGTCAGTCAATTATAGTCAGCTGTGGCTGGATATAAGATATAAGACCTCTGTTCTGTGCCTCTGGTGTCTGGCCTTTTCACACTGCTCTGGTTTGCGGTTCTGTCACTGATCATGATCTGTTATGTCTATAATCTTGCTCTTGTTCATTGTGGATGTTATTTGAGTTGCTGGTTTCTAAGTCTTGTTTATGTTTACTGTGGCTGGCATTCTGGTTAAGGGGTTCTGGTTATTGTTCTGTGGTTCATGTTCAGTGTTTTGGTGTTATGGTCATAGCTTTAGCGTTCTCTCTTACGTTCTAGTTCTGTGTTAGTACTTATCTGTATCTAGTTTGTTTGTACATATAGTTGTATACGTACATCTGTGCCATTAGCATTGTACGTTCACGGTTAGCATCAACACTGCATGTTTGTAACTTCTGTTAGCATTGAGCACTGTTTGTAGCTTTGTTTGTATTTGCATTGGCATTATTGGGATATTGTCTGTTTGGGTAGCATGTGGTTGTTAGCGTTAGTGTGTAGCACTGATTCGGGTTGTTGCCTTTGTCCCTCTGTTGCGTTGTATTCACTGTGTCCTGCCATCTGCCTCACCTCCTTTGTACCTTGTTAGTGGCACAAAGCCAAATCCTGGCCGTTTTACAATACCTAAAAATCCAGCTGGGCACATTTTAAGTCCCAAAAAGAAGTCCAGGAAAAAAACTGTGTAGACTGTGGTAGCCTAGTGGTTAAGGTACTGGACTATGGACCAAAAGGTCCAGGGTTCAAATCCCACCTCTGCCAAGCTCCCACTGTTGTCACACATAATACTCTTTGGACTGTGGTAGTCTAGCGGTTAAGGTACTGGACTCTGGACCAGAAGGTCCCGGGTTCAAATCCCGCCTCTGCCAAGCTGCCACTGTTGGGTCCTTGAGCAAGACCCTTAACCCACAATTGCTTGGATTGTAAGACTGTATCAATTGTAAGTCGATCTGGATAAGGGCGTCTGCTAAATGCTGTAAATGTAAATGTAAATGTAAAAAGAAGTATGGTCACCCCACCCTGATCTGATTCAATTATTAAAATGAATACATTCTGTGAACCTTTTTGTTGTTCAACATGATTAGATATTTGAATCCTTAAACAGCACTAATAAAATGCAGTTATAAACCTGGTAACTACACCAGCCTCTGTTTCTAACAGCAAGGTTTCAGGGACACAGTAAATGTTTGCTTCCCATATACGAAGATCAATAGCACAAACCAGAAAGTTTCAGTTACACACTCTGTAGCCACAAAAGCCTAAGTGCAGGCTGAAGTTTATCTGCTTGGCTGTGTTGTTCTAGTTAAAGGATCACATAGAATATTTTGACATTTAATTAAAGGGCACAGCATGAAATCTTTTATTGAGGGCAGTTATGAAGAAGTCAGGAGCTCAAACAAGTCTCCATATTAATGAACAAAGCAGGGTGTTCTGAGTCTGAGTCACTTCTAATAAGCATAGTCAGAATCCACAGTAGTGTAAGATTAAAAGCAGACATGGTCATGATACACCCTTACTAATTAGAGTTTCACATGAAGGGACCTCAGTTCACGACTACCTTGGAACTCGTCGGATTCGATTGTTGATGCATTTTGACCAGAAAAAGTTGTCTCAGTTCTCGTCGTTTGCTCTGTTATCGTCATTTGCTTCAACTTGTATGAGTTGAGGCGCGCGACTCGTTTCAGCCGAAACTCGATTCACGAGTCACGATTCAGTACACAGTGATTCAGGTTCACAATAACCCTCACTTAGAGAAGTTCTCTTTCTCTATTTTTATTGTTTTCTTTTTAGTCTACAATACTGTATTCACAGTGGAAATAAGACTCCATGGGTCCTAGAAAGGTTAGTTTATGAGAGCCAGCTGAAAGCAAAACAGAAATGTAATGCTCCAAAACACAGGCTGCAGTTAGCTTAGCAGCTGTGCTAGCGCTCTGAGCGCTCTGAGTTCAAGTGTTTTGCTTTTACTTTTCACTTTCAATCCATTACTCACTAAATTACATGATATTTTTCAACACATTATTATATAATGATCTTTGTGTTATTGATTTTGGCCAACTGTAGGTTAATGTAAGTGTTTTAAACATTAACTTGCTTATTATAGGCTCCGCTATTATACAGTATAAAACGGAAAACTAAAAAAATGATCCCTTGTGCACCCAATTCATGAAGCACTTTGAGGTTTTGGCAACCAAATGGCGCGAATGTGCATGGTCATGAAGCTTGTAGTACTTAACCATTTTTCGATACATTTGGTAGGAAAGTTTCAGAAAGCTTTGGTTTGCCATAACTATTCATTTTTTTTCTATCTAGCTATTTTCTGATTTGTTCTGTATATTATGCCGGACCAAACGTGATAGATAAATAAATAAATAAATAAATAAATAAATAAATAAAGTAATTAATAAATAAAACCACAAATTAATTAATAAATTAATGTTCAACATAAAATGGTCCTCCATAGTATATTACCTTTGGCAAAAATACAAATGTTTTGAAAAATATATGCATATTAATTTGAACATTTATTTAAAATATTAATCGGATAAATATCAATATTAACTAATAATCATGGAGCGCTTAAACTTTTATTTTGAAAATACACGTTTTCACTCAGCTAAAAACCACCGTTAAAAACGTGGGTGGAGTGTTCCGGGTGTGATAGTAATCAGTCGTGCTATCATTCTTGCATCTTTCTGGTTTTATTTTAGGTAAGAGAAGTTTATTTTAAATATATATTTAAGCGCTTTGGGAGGTTTTTGTGTGGAGTTGTAGTTTAAGGGGCTGGTCTTTCTTTAGGCTAGCCATCGGGCTTTATTTATTCATTCATTCATTGATTCAATCAATCAGTCATTCATGGGTTGTTGTAATGTTAGTTGTGTAGCGTTAAATGCATATAAAGCTGCTGAATAATTAGTTCTACTGTGTTGTGCTTTTATTAAAGTAAACGCCACATGCTTGCAAGCTCGCATTTTTAATAATACAGCTTACATGGTATCCATGTGCTAAAATATTATTTTATTTTATTTTTACAAGCGAGCTTGTAAGCCAGTACAAATGCTAAGAGCCACTCAGCTTTGAATTTGTTTTTATTTGAGACTTGTCCATAGATTCCGTCATATAAAGAGCAGCTTAAATCGAGGTCATGTCAGTTTGCTGGTTACACCATGTGTCCTTGGAACTGCAGGAAGTACAAGTACGTTCATTTTACCTCCGGCATAATGGCCACATGTTCAACAGCTAAGCTAATCTAAAGTGCTACCAGCTCTTGTCTCGTTACAGGCTTCATTTCAAGGTATATTTCGTGCTGAGTAGTTCTGAACGAAATAATTAATTTGTATAAATATTTTAAATTTCATGGCATATTTAGAGCTAATTATTTGACCTTTCTTTTAATTGTCTTCTTACTGCCATTACGGTTAGTCTTTAAGCAGACGCCCTTATCCACAGCGAATTAAACCTATTGATATTATCTTACAATACAAATTAATTGTGCGTTAAAGGCCTTAGTCAAGGACCCAACAGTGGCTGCTTGGCAGAGGTGGGATTGAACCCTGCACTTTTTGGTCCACAGTTTAGTACATTAACTGCTAAACCATTGCAGCCCTTAGGCTGTATATTCATGCATTTATGTATCTATTTATTTCTGTATTTATGTAGTTTTGGCTTGAGTCACGTGTAATTCTCAAGTGTTTTGCAATCCACTGGTTACAGTAATAATTTCTATATTAGATTTCACCAATGTTTGTCTGGATCTGTTACTGTACAGATATGCACCACATAATAGACGTTTTCATAAATGTCAGTGGTCTGTCAGTCTTTAGTATTAAGGTTATTAACCTATTTAATCCATATATTGTCTTGCCAGATACATTAGCTGTTGGGTTGGCTCAGTGGGTAGCACTGTATCCTCACAGCAAGAACGTTCCCGGTTCGATCCCAGGTGCAGCATCTGGGTCTTTTCTGTGTGGAGTTTGAATGTTCTCCCATTGTCCACATGGGTTTACTTTTAATAGTGTAACCTGTTAACCTAATGAATGTCTTTAGGTGGTGGGAGGAAACTAATATTTATACATATACACACACACAAGACTGGTTTCGATGTCACCTTGTGTATTGGCGTAACCGTCTGTCTCATCATTGCATTGAATGCTCATTGCATGCTAAAGTGTGACGTTACAGGAACAAACAAAACATTCGCTGTTGTAGTACAGCAGGACACGCCTAACAGCGCAGCCGCTGGTGCAAAAAGTTTTATTAAGTGCATGCAGTGTTACTAGAGCAGACTGACTGCTGGTGCAACCTTTGCCTGGGATTGTGTTCCTTCTAAGCATCGTAGTTATGAGCCACAGGTCTTACCACTCGGATGACTTGCATGCGCTAAATCTGCCAAGCTGCCACTGTTGGGCTCTTGAGCAAGACCCTTTAGCCCCAGTTGTTTGAATTTCTTGATGCGAATTACTCTCCCTAAGAATATTTGCTTAATGACCAAATGTAGAGAACGGAAGTCCCACCCAATCGACAGATAACAAGCAGGGTGGCCACCGTCGAATGCTAAGTAACTGGAGTTTTGAATATCCAGGAAAAAGATAAGTTTTCCCATAGGGAATAATGCAACCAGTTTCCGCAACAATGTGCATTTAGGATTGCAGGGTTTGACATTGTTTCAGGTCTATAACCCTGTAAGTAAAGGATATGTACGCGCTGATTCTCTTGTTTTGCCGTGTTCTGCTGTATTTGTGTACATGACCTCTATGGAAAAGTTTGTACAGTACAAGTTATTCCTCTTAAGAAGAACTGTTTACATTCTCTGACATCAGCCTAGTTCTCAGACCTTATAGGAGTTAATTGAATGATGTTAATAAAACATTTCTATGGAGAACTGAGCAGAGCTTCTTGTTTCCTTGGTGGCTTTGGAAGCAGAGTAGTAGATTAGTATGTAGAGTTACATGGTTCCGTAATTATTACACACAGTTTACATTTACAGCATTTAGCAGACGCCCTTATCCAGAGCGACTTACAATTGGTACAGTCTTACAATCCAAGCAATTGTGGGTCAAGGGTCTTGCTCAAGGACCCAACAGTGGTAGTTTGGCAGAGGTGGGATTTGAACCCTGGACCTTCTGGAGTCCAGTACCTTACCCGCTAGGCCAACACAGTCCCACAGTTGACTGTTCCTTTGTTTTGTCAAGTAACCCATATGGCACTAGTCAGTCTGGCGTCGCTCTGTGATTGGCTTGGATGCAGTACAAACACATTTGTAGACCATGCTTGCCGGTAGGAGCCATATATTGAGCGTACACATTCATTTAATATGCTTATTTTTGGCTGTTTTATCGAGTATAATGTCCTTGGCCAGGGTTAAAATCCTTGTTTCTTCTAGGTGTGTCAGTTTTGTCTTTGCATGTTTTGCAATCAACTGTTTGCACATCGTGTAAAATCCAAACCAGTTCCAACCATTTTGCTGATGATTTTTTTTTTTTCCTCACTTTGTCCTTCAACTGGTGCCTAACAAATGTGTTAACATCTCACCCAGTCTTGGTTCTTATTGGTCAATTAATGTCTGTCGCAGTGTGAGCTGGAGGAGCAAATACTGTAGAGTAATATGGGGTTGATAAAACACCTTGGGGTTCCATAGCAGTGTTTCAGCATGAGACATATGTTCAGCTTGACTGTTTCCATGACCCCTTTGATGAGGCAGATCCTACATTGCCTAAGACTATCCTTGACATCATTATATTTGGGTTTTTGTGGAACTCTTGATCCCTGAGCTGCCTCGTGTTGCTTTGAAATCTCACATGTTATGTATTGCAAGAAACCAAAGAGGTCAGACGGCTTTCATGGCTTCCTGTAAGTCTTCGTGGTTATTTCGCGCCAAAATTAGTCAACTTCTCTTGAGTGTGTGAATATCTTAAAGCTTCAACAGGAAGTGATGAAATGTTCAGCTCCAGCCATGCCTTTCTAGTTTTCTTGATCTGTTGTGATTGTGACAAAATCTGCATGATGGTTATGTTTTGTAAGCAGTGTTGGTTATTGATACTTGTGGTTATATTTAGGAAACTCTGCTTGCAGAAGCTTTTAAAACAAGCTCTGTTGGGAACAAACTTAGATGTGGCATGTTGAATGTATCTTTAGTGTATTTACTGAATGTTGCTTATTTCTAAAAATGCAACCTAGGAACATTTCTAGATACTGTCAGAAAATATTTGGCAAGAATAAAGCTTCGTTTCCTGGACAATTGGTTGGTTGGACTATTCTCAGTCCAGAAATTATACTGAACTTTTTTAAAACTTTACCATGTCTGAGCCACTCATGCTAGCACATGCTGCATACCTGTACTTCAATAACCCCCCCCCCCGAAAAATTGAAGAGCTGGGTGAAAGAATGGAAAAAACTGAAGGACCGCGGTCTATAATTGTAGAACTACAAAGTGCGACTATATGGTAACTGGAGATGATGATGATATGCAACCAGGGCAGAAACAGGCAAATGGTTTTAATGTTATGGCTGATTGTTGTATTTTTCAATTTACATGTTTATAATAAAGTCAGCAAATGAACAAAATTTGTGTCATCATCTCTGCAGTGAACGAGTTCTGTCTACATGGCCTGTGGCCTGTAAATCAAACCTGACTGTTAATTGATAAGCTAAATAAACATATGAACTTTGGACTTTGGAACAGGTAGTGAATATATAATGGGACCAATTCCTGTAATACTCAGTTCTCGTGCTGTTTAGGCTTAATCTCTTCATTTTTCTCCTTTTTCAGATCAACTATGGCAGGACCCCTCAACCATGCAAGAGTGCAAATGTCTAAAATCGTAAGTGCATGCAAGTTTGACATAAGAAATGCATAGCAAGTGTGTGCAATGATTAGATTTAACTCTGAGTACTGTAAATTAAATTAAATATTGTGCAAATGATATGTATTTTTTCATTTATATTATAAATTATAGACAAGTCTTTCTGTATTTTTCAGTTTATATTCTGCTTATTCTTTAAGTGTTAGTGGTCACTGCACTTTTTAGTTCTGCAATTACAGACTGTAACTGCTCTGTTTTGAATACTTTTTTCGTCCCTTTTCACTCTGTTCTCTAATGGTCAGGACCCCCACAGGAAAACCACAGATCAGATACTATTTGGGTGATGGATCAGTCTCAGCACTGCAGTGACACTACTGTGTTTGGTGGTGGTGTGTTAGTGTGTGTCTTGCTGGTACGATTGGAACAGACACAGCAGTGCTGCAGGCATTTTAAGACACACTTCACTAGTCTCCTTGTTGTAAAGTAGTCAGTCTCCTTTACAAAAGAGTAAAGGAGCCTAACAAAAAGTATGTCGTGAAACAGATGGACTACAGTCTGTAATGGCAGAACTACAAAGTGCAAGCCTAAATAAAGAATAAGCAGAATATAAACAGAAAAATATCGAATGCCTCAGCCTTTTGTACAGTGCTGTATGTTTATAAATATTTGAAACTCTGTACTGTATGTGTGAACTGACAGTTTAACGGGGAGCCACGCTCATACACGCGCTTCAACATGGAACGAGACACGGACTGTGATGACATCCAAGTCGAGATTAAGCACTCTGACGAGCCGGAGGAGGAGGTGGTCAGCTCGTTTTCTCCGCCACAGCGCTCGTATAAAAAAGTTGGTGTCATGATACTGGGCTTCATCGTCATCTTCCTCGGTGGTAAGGAGCAGTGGTGCTTAGATTTGTTAGGTTTTACATTTACAGTGTGTCGTATGCAGCAAGACTCCTGTTGCTCTTGGGTAAAAGGCAGCTGCTGAAAATGGCAGTTCCTGAAGACCTGGGTTTGAATCGTAGCAGATACTTGCAATGTGAAGTTTGAATGGGGTGGTAACGGAACCTTGCTATGGACTGGGTGGTTCAGTAATTTCGGAGTTGAGCAAGAATAAATATGATACTTTGCAGTAAGCAGGCACCCATATCATCTTACAGATGAACTTGGCAGGTGATGGTTAACGGTTATTCTGTTCTGCTTATTAGGTTTCCTGGTCGGCTACGTGTCACACCGCAAGCCTAAAGCTGAAGGGGTGCCGCCGTTAGAAAGTGAAGACAAACAAATTGCAACTGAATATGACCAAACCTCTGCTGAGCCTTTTCTGGACTGGAGTGTCATCAAAGACATGCTGCAAGAGAAGCTCTCTCAAGACTCATTTACACGAACTTTGAGGTACTAGTTTTACTGACACTGTGTTTATTAAATGTGAATACATATAAAAAGCCACGGTCCGGATGATGGATCAATTGACATTTATTCGGATAGTTGCAACCCAATATCTCTTATTTTGTGTGAGAACATCCCTGCCTATTTTCTGTTAATTAAAAACCCATCTTGCTGTCAATGATGTGAACGTAGTCTAGTGGTGCAACGGACTTTTTGATTGACCATCATCCTGTCTGTCCGTTACCTGTCAGTGAGCAGGGCCACCTTCTTCAACACATGCATGTTAGGGCTGTCGAAGTGAATGAGAAAAGCATATGTTCAAATGTAGAACAAGGCCCATTTTACTAATGGATTAGACTGTAAAAATATAGCAGAAGTAATGGAGGACATCTGTCATGCATTCTCCTACATTCTCTGGTATTTAAACCCCATGTCTGAAGCAGTCGAGGTCTTGTGTGTTCAGACTGATTTGGGTTTAAGCTCTGCTCACAGTTGTTTTGGTTTTCTGACCCAGCTGACACTAACACTCTTTTAGTCAGAAATTGGCATTTTCTCTTTCAAACTGAAGAAAATGGTCTAGTAGGCTAGGCTTTTTGTTTTCAGCCTGAAAGAGAAGACCACAAACATTTCTGACCAAACAAGGTTGAATTGACCTGAAGTCAAATGTCAAAATCTAACCTTCAATTTTTTAATTGTTAGCAAGTAATTAAAAGCTGTACGTTCCTATCACCCTCCTAAGCCAGTCAGCGCTGACGCATTCAGTTCGAGCAGCAGCAGATCAAAATGTCAGGCTGGACCAGAGAGCAGAGACGTAAGATCACGAATTATTCAAAAGCAAACACGTAACACGAACTAAGGGCTGAAACAGAAGGCCAAACGAATAACGATGGTAAACAATCTCTGAAAGCGTGTGGACTTCAAATAAGGACTTAAATAGCAGAGGATGTGATTTTGCTAAAGTTTGCTGAGTGTGTTGGTACCTTGGTTGGTTTTCAGTCTGACTTTTTGACATAATCTTCATTTTCTGCATGGTGGTTGCTTTTTAGATGGTGAAATAAGTTTAATGGCAGCCAATTTCCCACATTTTGCAGATTATCAGGGTATTTTGCGTACATTCATGTAATGGCAGTCAACTAAGGATCTAAAAATAAAGTGTATGACCAAGATAAGCTATGAAAATGTATCAAAATTAGAGGCCCTGACTTTTCAGCTACTGAACATATTTTAAAAGAGAAAGGACTTTGGGTGAGAAGTGCTTAAGGTCAGACGTTGCCAGAGAGTGGAGATGAACACATGGTGAATAAACAGAGCTTAGGAAACAGTTTCTTGAAAGATACTCGGTGTTGCTTTGACCTCTTTAGATGGGGGCTTGATATAGCTGAGGGTGTGAAGGGAATCCAGGACTGGTGAGATGAATCAGTATGACAGTTAATTGAATGGGATCTTGTTTCTGAAAGCACATTGTGTGTGCACTTCCGTTTTCTTTTATATGAATAATGAAGGGGATGTTTTACAAGCCAGAAGTGACACAGCTATACAATTGTCCGTAGAAACCAGGCTAACTGACAAATTGACACCTGCAAGTTCAAGAACTCAAATCAAGTCAAGTCAGATCTATTTATATGGCGCTTTTTACAATGGAGCATTGTCTCAAAGCAACTTTACAAGTTTAGATTATCTCTTAATAACTACGTCCAATCCCAAATTGAGCAAGCCTAGGGCGACAGTGGCAAGGAAAAACTCCGAGTGTTATGAGGAAGAAACCTTGGGAGGACCAAGACTCAAAAAGGGACCCAACCTCCCTGGGCGGCGTAGTTGATAAATCTAAGAACGAAAGTCATGGAGTCATAGTTCAAATAAAATGTGAAATATGCACATCGACATTAAGTGGCCCGGGTATGATGGGGCTGGAGCTGATGACGGAAGCAGCTTGAGTGAAGCTGCAGCGGATGAACATCATGTGTGGTTCTGGAACTGGTACTGGAACACAGCTCGGCGAGAAAACAGAAAATGTAGTTAGTTATTGATTAAGAGCACAGTGTCTATTAACAATCACTGATGCCATGTGTAGCATGAGACCCCGGCAGCATTAGCTATAGCAGCATAGCTAGAAAGAGAAGTGGTAGGTAACAGCCAAGAGGGATCACATGAGACATTGGCAACCCCACGGGAGGCAGAAGACAGCAATCCAACGTGTCTGATCACCTTAAGACTCTTTGACTAGGAACCCCCAGCTCTGAGCTGTTTCATCCTTTTTCTATGTTGAACACTCTGCTCTGGCCAGACAAAAGTCTGATCAGGTGCGAGCCTAAACTAGGGTTTAACATTCGGTGCTTTAATCCAAATGGTTTGTTTGCTTCTCATCTGCTTGGTGTCTTGTTCAAAAGCTTGTATCATTTAAGCTTGACACTTTTCTATGTATTTATGTTAGTCCTTTCTGAATAAAGGTGACACTGACATCTTTTCTGATCCCTTCAACCAGGAACATCTCCATTAAGAACCATGAGGCTGGCAGTGCAGGAGATAATACGCTGACATCAAGAGTGCTGGGAGAGTTTACTAAGCTCGGCATGAATCCGTGGTATGACACGCACTTTGTGAAGCTGCAGGTGCCCTCCAGGTGAGTGTTGGCTGCTTTTTTCGTTAGTCTGTGTTCGTAATAGGTTTGTTTAGCACTGATGAAGTGTCTTCACATAGAGAGCATCCCAACAAAGTGTTCCTTGGAAATGAGGAGATTGGAAGTCCACAGGGATACTTGGCTTACAGTGCTACAGGAACCAAACAGGTATGGATCTGTGCTATAACCTTGCATTTTACTTGTGTTAGTTTTGAATTTATGGTTTAGTTTTGTCATGGTACCGTTCTTGTGAAGTATTCTACAAACATTTGTGGCAAAGGCATTCAGATATTTGGATTTCAGTTGTTCATAAACATGTGTGTGCAGAGTTTGGTGATTTGCTTTAGATTTGTTTCTTCGTCAGTTATAATCAGATGTTTTCAGTTATCTGATTATTCAAGAAGCCAAGAAATCTGATAAAAAGCTGGATTTTACTCCAGTAATCGGAGTACTCGTAGCATGTATACCAGTAACCTGATTGTATGTTTTCAGACTGTGCATGGTTGCCAGGTCTGTGTATTGTAAAGACTTTGCTGTATATGGCCTGTCTTTCCGTTTTTTTAATTAATTTATTTTTTCCCTCTCCTCACTGGATCTGGCAATCCCATAATTAAACACACTACTGAATTTAAAGGCAGCGAAACCGCTATCGACTGTGACACGCAGTATATACTTGAGAAAATGAATAATTTAATGTTAGTTTGAAGTTTGACAAATCCGGTTATTGCTGAGTCATTTAAACCTGGAAGTTTCCCATTATCTGATTACTCAAGGGAATGTATACTGCTGGATTGAATTGCTTACGCAATCTGATTTTTCTGCAGTTATTGGATTATTAAGTGCATGTAAACGCACTCGTTGACGCGCCACAAAACGCTGAAAACGTAGGAAGCTGCTTTGTATCTTAGACTTAGGCAAGTTGTGTGGAACTAAAGGTGTGGTGCTGTTTGTGACCACGGACACTGCCAAGTGTAATCCTAGTGATGATCCTATGTGTTGCTGTGAAACCAGAAACGGGCTAGATGGAGGGCGTAAACAGTTTATTTCTGTTAACAATGGGTTTTGACATGTCTGGCCTGACCTGTTGCATGATACCTGGTGCGCTAATGCCAAAAAGCTGTTTGTGGCTGTGGGCCAACATAAAGAACTCCTTAACTATAGCTTTGTACAAAATGTTTCGAAATTCTGTTTCAACAATTTAGCTGCAGGTTTTGCCCAGTACACCTTGTGCTCCTTTGTGCATTTCCTGTTTCAAAACCTGTTTATGAGCAATATAGTGTACTGGCATCCAATTTATTATTATTTTTTATTAGCCTTTAACTTAAAACAACATTTCGGGTATCTATTGTAATGTGTGGGAATTTGTCCTCATTCATCGGCCACTTCTGAAATTCGGATGAAGTTGCTCCTCTTGTTCTCTTGAGACTGACTGATTTTCCTCACAGGGCAAAGTGGTCTATGCTAACTATGGTGAAAAAACAGACCTGCAAGTTCTAACGAATGCTGGATTGAACCTCACAGGCAGTGTTGCGCTGATCAGAACTGGAGTAATCAGCCTAGCTGAGAAGGTATTGTGATCATAAGCTATAAAAGCTCCAATATTCTCCTTTTTAATGCATCTTGATATTATTATAATTATTATTCAGCAGTGCTGTGACTGGCTCTGTCTCCACTCCAGGTTGCGAATGCTGCTAAATTTGGTGTGGTTGCAGTGTTGATCTATAAGGAGCCCAGTAACAGTGCAGAGATTGACACTGAACTTTTTGGCCATGTGAGTACTTGTGTTTCCGTAGGTCTTAATTACTGGACAGGTGTGTTTTTCACTCCCTTTTTACTGTTAATCTGTTTAACCTGTTATTTTCTTATAATTCAGGTGCATCTTGGAACTGGTGATCCTTATACTCCAGGGTTTCCTTCGTTTAACCACACCCAGTTCCCTCCTTCTAAATCCTCCGGGCTGCCGACAATACTGGCTCAGTCCATTACTGCTGAAATGGCCATCAAAATCCATAAGTAAGAGTTATTCCATTTGTGTATCTGTCTGTCTTTGTCTATACATTCATGCTGAGCCAAAACATTATGACCACTTGGTCAACAACGATCTGTAGGTAGGTGGTTTCTTCCCACAGTACATCTAATGCCAACACTTCCTAGTAGGAGTGTATCGTTACAGCAAAAGGGAGACCTACCAAATACTACTTAGTTTTGAAAGATCCCCCACGAGCAAAAATTTTCCCATAAGGAATAATGTAAATTGAATTAATCCGTTCAAGACCCCCTTTCCATAACCCCCTTGTTAACGAGTGTTTGGTAGAGCGGTCTATTCTGTATCGTAGCGGCGATATGGAAAGGATGCTGTAAGTAATAAGTTAATGTTTACAACACTTGCATTAACCTGCAATTGGCCAAAATCATTAACACAAAGCTGATTTTATAATCAACTTTAAAAGCTTGTTTTCAAAAATTGCATACTTTTCCTCAAAACACTACATTTAGGTATTGAATTTTGGCTGATCCTAATTTCTTTAATTACAGGAAAATGGGAGGGAAGGGAGCCCCTGCCAATTTTGGTACCGATCTGGGCCTTAGTAGATACACATTTGGTGGAGAGATCGACGTCACTGTATCTGTTAACAACGAGCTAGTTGACATGAAGATTAATAATGTTTTTGGAGTCATCAAGGGTTTAGTTGATCCAGGTGAGTTGTTATCATAACGTGTACTGCTTTATTCTCGATGTTGTCGGTGTGCATTTTGAACTGTTATTTCTGGGCTTATTTCTGCAGATCGTTACGTGGTGCTCGGTGCTCAGAGAGACGCCTTCAGCGACGGCTTTGCTAAGTCCACAGTTGGCACCTGTCTCCTGGTGGAGCTCGCCAAAGCGCTCTCGGGCGTGGTGAAAGGTAATCTGACTTGAATTCACTGGCAGTAGTAAAGTGAATGTGTACCTTAGTGTGGGCTTTTTTGTAAGCAGCTTGATAATATGAAAATAAATATGCTTTTAATATGCAATTAAATGGATTTCTTAGTCAGTATATGTATTGAAGCTGAGGGATTATGTATACACGTGTGTTTGTGTACATTTAATACAGTTACAGCTTATTGCGTATAAGTAGCAAAAAGTTGCACACAAGTACGAGTGACTTGCACAAAAAAAAGTATCAAAATGGAGGTAAACGCACCTGAGTTAGAATGGTCTAGTCCTAGACCTAGTGAGCACACAGCTGGTAAGGTAGTTGCGTGCGCATGACTTTCAGACTTCTTCTCTTTAACTCCCACCTCTGTTCGTCGATCCGCAGTGTTGGTTGGCTGTTGATGGCCAACTGTTTGCGGCCTGCAACGTCTGGGTTTAAACAGCAGATTACTTTCTATTATAATTTAAGACCTCTAGTTTGTGAAAGTAAGTTTGATCAGGTGGATCTTAAACAGCACTTGTGTGTGTTTTACATTTTTATATTTTTTTTCTTTGCAGGTGGTTTCAAGCCCAAGAGAAGCATTGTGTTTGCTAGCTGGAGTGCAGGAGATTACGGCAGTGTCGGCTCTACAGAATGGCTGGAGGTACGACTGACCACAGACACTACCTCATGAGATCTGAATTATGGTGCACTAACAATTGCTAATATTACCAAAAAATGGTGATTTTTAAAAATGTGTAATTGGCGCATATTTATTATAGTTGTTCAGTGTCTGTTAAATTAAATATTTTTGTGAAAACAAGCCAGTTACGTGCTGAGATTTAACAAACGTGTGTTGTGCAGGGTTATCTGTCATCTCTGAACAGAAGGGCATTTACCTACATCAGCCTGGACAGAACAGTATTAGGTAAGATACAACTCCAGTTTTAACTTTATTTTAAATTGGTGATGAACATCTGCCCTGTTTCAATAAGCTTCTGAAGCACACATGCAGTCACTGGTGTATATCCGGTGCCCTGGTGTCCTCCCACAGTCCAAAGACATGCATTAGGTTAATTGATTACACTAAATTGGCCCTGATCCAAGTGTGTATGACTAGTTTCGGTATAACCTTCTGTCTATCGTTAAATAAACCAAATAGCACTTAGGTCTTCGATTTGCAGCAGGTGTTGTATTAGCATTTTCTACATTTACAGCATTTAGCAGACACCCTTATCCAGAGCGACTTACAATTGGTACAGTCTTACAATCCAAGCAATTGTGGGTTAAGGGTCTTGCTCAAGGACCCAACAGTGGCAGTTTGGCAGAGGTGGGATTTGAACCCTGGACCTTCCGGTTCAGAGTCCAGTACCTTAACCGCTAGGCCACCACAGGTCCCATTTGTGTGAGGAAGTCTAATCAGTGTTTTGTCTGCAGGTGCGCAACAGTTTAAAGCATCAGCCAGTCCTTTGTTACACAACCTGCTCAGTACAACCTTGAATGAGGTGTGTAGAGATGTTTTATTGTTAAGCATAGTTTCTGGATTGTACATCGTTTTCTGAAACTCTCTCCCTTTCCTTTTTTTTTTTTTTTTTTTTTTTTTTAAAGGTGCCGATTCCTGTGAGCTTTGATAAGAATTCATTGTGAGTAAATTTTCAAACTACCTGTCTTATCCGCATATAGGTCTGCATTGCATAACGTCCATGGTATGTTCTGTGAAATTGCCTGTTATATGATCGCTATGTTGTCTGAACACTACTGTATGCAGTATTTAGCAGTACTGTAGTTTAGAAATCTGGACTAGATGGTAGATGCTGCAGTGTTTCACATGCATTCATTTATTTTACATCAACGTTGGCTGCGGCATATTGAGTTTTCTGTTTTTCTACTATTTAAGATGAGTAAAATCTCATCTCGTTGTAGAGCTGCATTGAATCAATCAGCCCCTCCTTACACTGCACACTTGCTAGCTCACGCTCACTTGCTCACCCCCACACGTTCTTACTCACTCACAGAATGAGAAGCTACTGTTTGTGATGGTGCTACATATTTACAGTTGGATTTATTATAAGGAACTGAGAACCATGCAGAAACCGTGAGAAACTGTTATGCACTGCAAAGATTCTGCAGTTCTTACTTTGCTTATTTGCCGTTGTGTCATTGCAACTGCTGTACTGCAATAGCTAATGTATTTGGCAAGGGTAATATATGGATTAAGTAGGTTAATTCCCTTAATAAAGATAACCTTATTGGACCATGGGCATACATGCAAACTGACTTCTGAAAGGATGTTATGTGGCACATGCCTGTATTGCACTGTTACCTGGCACACGGTGTTCACTTTGGTGTTCATATGTATGAAAGTCTGTGTAGTGCTCATGTAGAACTATATTCACAAGAAATATAGTCGTATAAAATACCCAATCTAATTTGCCCACTTTTGTGATCAGTTTGGAACCCATGAAGATGGAGGACGGTGCTTATCCTTTCCTGGCTTTCTCTGGGATTCCCTCAGTCTCTTTCCGCTTTGTTTCGAATGGGGTGAGTTTCATCTCTTAGCAATAAAATACCTTTTTTATTATTTTGCTGATATTTACTTAAACTAATACTGTGTACTAGGCTTTGAATATGAGCCAGAAGAATATCTTGTTTCATTTCGTATTTTTCTGATGACGGTAGAGGTTTTCCCGGGCCCCAAAACAAAACAAGTATACGTATTTTGTAGTTTATATGTATTGCTGTTAATGGTTTAAATGACATGTACCGTATTTTCCGGACCATAAAGCGCACCGGGATATAAGACGCAATATCAACGATCGGCTGCTAAACGGGTATATTTCCATACATAAAGCGCACCGGGTTATAAGGCGCATTAAATGAAATAAAACTCTTAAGTTTCCATCAGAAGCTCAGTTTGGTCTTTACCTGGCGCAGGGCGTCTTCTTGCTTCCTCCACTTCCGTTACCATTGATTCGTTAATGTTGAATTCTCTCGCAGCTGCTCTATGTCCATGTTGTACTGCGTGACTGATGGCGTTGAGTTTGAAATCCGCTTCGAAAATAAATGAATGAATGCACGTACCGTATTACTCCGCGATGCTGCGCACTACATTTGCCTTCGTAACTTACCAAGGCCGTGCTAAAACATTTTGACAGATTTATGAGCGCCGTGTACCATCTACAATCGGTTCTAGGTCAGAAAGCACAACCAGAATTAATTCATACATTAGACGCACCGCATTTAAAGGCGCACTGTCGATTTTTGAGAAAATTAAAGGATTTTAAGTGCGCCTTATGGTCCGAAAAATACGGTACTTCTTGACCGGACTGACAGTTCATGCACACAGTAATAGACATGCACTGAAACTGTTAAGAGCCAGACGCAGCTGATGAACGCACAGCAAATGCTGCAAGGGTTTAAACTCTAAAAGCCCGTGCTTTTTCATGAACGCTTCAGTTAAGGGTTTTAAGCAGGAAGAATTTCTGGTCTTGGTGTAATGGCTAATGAGCTGGCTTTCGAACGTTTAATACCCAACTATGAGCTGCACTGAGGCAACTCGGCTGTTAATCCACTACCTATTACCTGCAAATTTTAACAGCATGGTAATTTCAAGGCCAGGAAGTGGGTTCGAAATTGTGGCTTTTTAAAAAAATTCAAAAAGGGAATTTGATCACAAGGACCAAGGCTTTCTTTTAGTTTTTGTAACATAATTGCAGTTCATCTCAGGTGAAACCTAAGAGTTAAGTGTTCAGAACAACCGATTCTACTGCCATTGCTTGTGTGTCGATTGTATATCTGTGTGCTTCATATTATGAAATTACAAATTAGAAAGGTTTTCTGCAAATGTTTGGCTATATAGTGTAAATGGGCAGACTAAAATCAAATTTCGTCAAACCTCTAAGGGTTAGCTTCAGGTGCTTCGTTGGTAGTTGAAGCTGTTCTGTGTGAGGTCAGCTAAAAGCTTAGTTAAGCCTTTACATTGTGGCTCATATAGTCAGTATGTAAAAAGTTGCTGGTTAATCAGGTTTGCTGTTATCATCCACCAGGAGGGTCCAGTGTATAAGCCCTTGGGAACATCTCTGGACACCGAAGAAAAGCTGAACAGCATCACTGAGCAGAAGCTTTCAGAATTCCTAGTATCTGCAGCTCAGGTGGCTGGGCAGATGACGCTTCGACTCGTCCATGATCATATCCTCAGGCTGGACGTGACCTCGTACACACAGGTTATCAGGAAGCATGTGCTCAGCATCAGAAACCAACTCAGAAAGCACAGTCAAGTAAGCTGTTTTCTTTACCAAATGACGCAATGCCGGCTGAACACAGCGAGTAGTGATGGAGCATCTGATAGAAAAAAAGGATTCTTTTTGTATTCTTTACTAGCAAAAAGTGCTGTTAATAACAAATATACAAGGTTTAAGATCTAATTATGGTCGTTATCTATTGTTTAGCTTTGCTTACTGATCTGAATTTTCTCAAGTACCTCTTTTGGGGTTTTGTCAGGGCTGTGGCTTTTTGTGGGTCATGGAGCAATGTGCAAAAGTCTTGGGCCACTATTAGATTTGTTGTTTTTGCAGTGGCATAATGACCATGTATATTGGATTTTTTAATACCACTTGTACCCCAAAGTAGTCTGAACATATCCCTAGACACGATAATGGAAACATGAGGGTTAAATAAATAAAGCTGAATTACAAAAAAGACATGGCACATTAAAGAACATGAAAGCTATTTTAAATGATAATATTCAGGTCTGCTGATAATCTGCCCACTCCTGGTTTGTTAGAAGAAAAAACTTTTGGAAGCTTGCTGACTGAAACATGGCTTGTTGTTTCTAACATTGCAGAATGGTGTGGTTAGTTCTGGATCCTCAGCTTTGTCCACCACGTGGCTGAGTAAAGCCTCAGGCTCATACTCTCGGGCAGCCTCCTCTCTGGTGCACGAGATTAAGAACAGCGACCTGATGGACACCAAGAAGTGCCGCGATATCAACGACCGCATCATGAGGGTAAAACTTACTAGCCATTATAATTTAGCCTAGCAATCATCTTCTCATTAATTCACACTAAGGCTTTGTGATAATACTTATGTTTATCGTCAGTGCACATTTCTGTATTTAAACCTGCCAAGACTGCTCACATGAGGATGTGGAAATCTAAGAATTGTCTTTATTTTAAAAAGGAATACTACATCCCTGTGAATACTACATTTCCCACAAAAACAAATTGAAAGAGCCCAATTGGAGGTGTCCGTTTAACCGTGATAATAGAGGGACATGGTGACCACACCTCAATCATCTGCTCTATCATTAGATGGCTGAAGCTAATTAGGCAGGCGGCTGCAGTGCGTGAAGAACAAAATCTCAAACGGTGTTCATCTTGATATGTAAGCTGCGACAACAGTGTGGTCTTTATGAGAATGTTAGTTACTTCCATCGCACAGCCTCAGTCAGACTCCAAATTCAACCATGGCCAAGACCAAAGACATGGGTACCAAAGACAGTTGCTACTTGTTGTAGGCCAGCCAGAAATATTCTTGTATCTACAGTTGGATGCTTTGGAAGTTATTGCACTATTTAGTTGCACTGTATGTTGGGAGAACTATTTTATTTGTCTGATAAACTAATCCCATCTGAATAGTACTTATGAAAATGAATGGGAATTTTACTTCTGGAAATTCACAACGAAGTACATATTGAATCTACTTTATGTAAATCAGGTAGGATATTTCCATGAGACTTTACATACATGTACCGTATGATCTGTCTTCAGGTGGAGCACAATTTGCTGTCGCCGTACGTTTCACCGAGAGACACCCCTTTCCGTCACATCTTCTTCGGCTCTGGTACTTACACCATAAGCACTCTGCTCGAGCACCTGCAAGATCTGACAAACCAGACTGAGGGATCAGACGCTGATCTCTTCCGCAACCAGTTTGCTTTGGCCACCTGGACGATCCAGGGCTGTGCCAATGACCTGACTGGAGACATATGGGCCCTGGACAACCAGATCGACTAAAGGGTGGCATCCAGTCAGGTTCACAGTTCATTTAAAATGGCTGCTGGGCTTAGCGTAAAATTAATTACAAAATACCAATATAGGATTAAATGCATACAGATTTGTCTAATCTAATTATGCAAACACAATTGTATGTCTGTGTAATACGCAAGTTAGGGATGCATTGATACCCTTTTCACAGAACATGTCATGGGTGTTAAGTGCTGTGTACCTGTAGGTCAAAGTGACTGCCACAAGATCCACAACATTTCAGTGTATGCAGTGTTGTGCACGACATGGATTGAACCTTAGGAATGCCAAAGGAATTTCCTCAATTACAATTGCTACTGTAAAAGACTCTGCAATTCAGACTAGGCTGGTGTTCTGTGGTATTGGTATTAATGCATCCCTGAAAATGATAAAGATGTTATTGTTATTAATAATAATTTATTATAATAGTAATAATAGCAGTGCTACTGTCAATTATTTTAATAGCAACATTATTTGCAATAATAATATGATTTAATTCTTAATCATATCTGCGATTTATGCCTCTAAATTAAAGCAACTGGAGAGGGGGGAAAAAGATTTAAAACAAAAACGAGAAGAAATTGAAACAGTACTTAAGTAGATGTTTTAAGAATAACCGTTACTGATAAAATGCTAAATTTAATGTGCTTCTAGTAATGATATGATGCCAATAAGAGTTTTGCATTATTTCAGAAAGCTGCTTCACCAACCTTTCAGTAATTCAGTGCTCTTAAAACAATTCAGAACTTAATGAGACGGTTATGTAGTCTTGTCAAGTGTATGGCAGGATGCTTTAAATTGGTGTCTAACCGAACTTATTGTACTTGTTAATGTAGAACCAAACCCATTACACTGCGTTGACTAAGAGCAGCAATGTCTTAAATAATGTGTGTGATATATATATATATATATATATATATATATACACACACACACAAGGTTTGTGAACCCTTTAGAATTTTCTATATTTCTGCATAAATATGACCTAAAGCAGCATCATATTTTCACACAAGTCCTAAAACTTGAAAAATAGAAATCAGTTCAACAAAGAAGACAAAAATATTATGCTTGGTAATTTATTTATTGAGGGAAATGATCCAATATTACATATTGGTGAGTGGCAAAAGTATGTGAACCTCTAGGATTAGCAGTTACGAGGTGAAATTAGAGTCAGGTGTTTTCAAACAATGGGATGACAATCAGGTGTGAGTGGGCACCCTGTTTTATTTAAAGAACAGGGATCTATCAAAGTCTGCTCTTCACAACACGTTTGTGGAAGTGTATCATGGCACGAACAAAAGAGATTTCTGAGGACCTCAGTTGTTGATGGTCATCAGTCTGGAAAAGGTTACAAAACCACTCTAAAGAGTTTGGACTCCACCAATCCACAGTCAGACAGACTGTGTACAAATGGAGGAAATTCAAGACCATTGTTACCCCTCCCCAAGAGGGCGACCAACACAAAGAAAGATCACTCCAAGAGCAAGGCGTTTGTAATAGTTGGGCGAGGCCACAAAGACCCCAGGGTATCTTCCAAGCAACTGAAGGCCTCTCACACATTGGCTAATGTTAATGTTCTGTGAGTAAACCATCAGAAGAACACTGAACAACAATGGTGTGCATGGCAGGGTTGCAAGGAGAAAGACACTGCTCTCCAAAAAGAACATTGCTGTTCATCTGCAGTTTGCTAAAGATCACATGGACAAGCCAGAAGCCTATTGGAAGAATGTTTTTTGGGTGGATGAGACCAAAATAGAACTTTTTGGTTTAAAAGAAAAGCGCTATGTTTGGAGAAAGGAAAACGCTGCATTCCAGCATAAGAACCTTATGCTATCTATGAAACATGGTGGTGGTAGTATCATGGTTTGGGCCTGTTTTGCTGCATCTGGGCCAGGACGGCTTGCCATCATTGATGGAGGACGTCTGTCCATGAACTGAATCTCGAGAGAAGGTGGGTCATGCAGCAAGGCAATGACCTTCAGCACAAGTCGTTCTACTAAAGAATGGTTAAAGAATAAAGGTAATCTTTGGAATGGCCAAGTCCTGACCTTAATCCAGTCGAAATGTTGTGGAAGGACCTGAAGCGAGCAGTTAATGTGAGGAAACCCACCAACATCCCAGAGCTGAAGCTGTTCTGTACAGAGGAATGGGCTAAAATTCCTCCAAGCCGGTGTGCAGGACTGATCAAGAGTTACCAGAAACATTTAGCTGCAGTTATTGCTGCACAGGGGGGTCACACCAGATACTGAAAGCAAAGGTTCACATACTTTTGCCACTCACTAATATGTAATATTGGATCATTTTCCTCAACATATAAATGACCAAGTATAATATTTTTGTCTCATTTGTTTAACTGGGTTCTCTTTATCTACTTTTAGGACTTGTGTGAAAATCTGATGATGTTTTAGGTCATATTTATGCAGAAATATAGAAAATTCTAAAGGGTTCACAAACCTTCAAGCACCGTGTGTGTGCGTATTGCACATTTAAAGTTCAAAACAAAGGCTTCATCCCAAACCAAGTGCTGTCTACTTAAGTAGGCTGCATGACTGTGGTGAAGACACAGTTGGTTGCTCCCTGAACCCATTCAGGTGTCTTTGCCAACCAGCGTAATGAGCTGACGAACTCCTCTTCCCTTTGAAGTACTTGAACCCTGAACAAGATTACTGAATTGTAAACGGTGCATTTAAATTACATTATTCTACTTGTACAGAGACTTCACAGGATCCAGCACTGAGCATTAAGCTTGAACTCGCATGCTCTTAAATCTGCAATGCTATTTGTTCTTGATAGAGTTTTTGAGCTCTAATGCTGTGATTTTTTGTGTGCGTCCTCTGTAAGTTGAGCGGGGTCTTGGGGAACGGAGGGAAAATGATGAAAGGATTTCCTACATAAATTATTCAATGTGGAATTTATCCTTAATATACACTTGCTGATCGCTTTTTTAGGTACACCTCCATGTAGCTCATCTGTTGTTGCAGTTTGAGTTAGTCATACTCTAATCATTCAGTAGTACTCACAGGATGCTGGTGGCTGGACATTTTTGATTGGTTGACGGTTTTCAGGTCAACAGTGACTGTGCAGTGCTGAGAATGCACAAGGTGTACCTAATAAAGTGATCGGTGAGTTCATTAACCAACAAGAATGTATGGTTACCTTCTGAACCAAATGATACTGAACCAAAAGGACAGAGTTGATTAGCAGCTAATGTGAAGTAAGCACAAGGGTCTGATTTGCACTTGCTTCACTCATACAGAGAAGTTCCGTTGTCCCCTGTTGTACAAATGATCTAATCATACTGTAGTCCTGTATTTGTGTAAGGCTTCCCTATTCATGGCTGCTAATTAGGGTTTTAGACCTGGTAATTCCGTTAGCACTTAATCTAGAGTCCAAATGGACGTCCACTTGGGGAAGCTGCTGCCTTTGGTCCGTGTAATCAGTGACCTCATTCACACGGAGAAAATCCTGTTTGTTCCTTATTTATTTATCAGTGACAGAATTCACTATAAATGTATCCGTTTTTTTTTTATTATCGGAAGCAGTGCCTTCCATAATATGATGGTTATACTATCATTTTCTAAAAGCAGCATCTGCTATCAGAAATATGTTCAACTGTCACCAGAAATCGCTTTGTCTGAAGTGGTGGTGAACCTGAGTCACGAATAACAGGAATTGTGAATTACAGAATCTTGGGCATGTGCTGATATTGACTTATTACAGTTTAATACGGAGTATATTTAGAAATTGACATGTCTGTGTATCAAGTCTTTCCTGGCTACGTAAATTAAGACTAAGGGCCAATGTGGTGTTCTTCTGAGAAGCCATTGTATTGTCGACATTCATTCATTCATTCACAGCATTTAGCAGACGCCCTTATCCAGAGTGACTTACAACTGATACAGTCTTACATTCCAAGCAATCATGGGTTAAGGGTCTTGCTCAAGGACCCAACAGTGGCAGCTTGGCAGAGATGGGATTTGAACCCTGGACCTTCTGGTCCAAAGGCCAGTACCTTAACTGCTAGGCCACCACATTCAGTTTGCTTATTTAATTGAGTGATGGCATCCACTGTAGACAAAGTCTTAAGCCTCCCACACAGTAAGTTTCACTAATCCGCCTACCAAATTAGTTAGTTATTTGTAGTATAACGCTCAGCCTTCGACGTGTGCTTCAGTAAGCTGATTAATGCTATTGTAGGGGACTTGCTGAGCTCTTAGCTAGCCACCATTTGGCTGGTGTTACTGAATACTAGAGGATGCTGGATGCTTGTTTGCTTGTTACTAGTGTAAATGCTTGTGAGTACTAATTATGCGCCCTCAGACTTCTGCCAATCAGAGATCGAGATTGCAGTCTAAGATTGAAAACGTTCACTAGTGGGCGATATGGCGATCGACAGCCATTCATTTCTTTTGTAGAAGCACGGCTACAACACGGCTCTACAGCTCAGACTACAGTGATGAATGAAGCGCAAATAAATTTTCTACATTTTATGCTCATCACGGTTTAAGAAAGCATTCTCATGACATTCTATTTGAACACTTGATTTTATGCAAATTAGTATTACATAGTAAAGCAAGAAGGTCATACAAACGAGTGCAGACATGCAGAAGTTTTAGAGACATTTACAGATTAAGTATACGTTCTGTGAACAGTTTCTCCTGAGCTGTTTCCATATACAGGTGCTTCTCGTTACGTTCATCGTAAATTGAATGTATTGTAAACCAAGGAGTCTTCATTTATTTATTTATATTTTTCACTTCTATAGGCTATGCTATATTTTTTATATATATTGTAATGACCACTGGTTTTCTTCACTACATTTCCCAGCACTCATCACTCCCACCACGTGACTCCCTGCTGATTTCTGCATTCAGCACTGGGGAGTGTGGGACAGTATCATGCCGCATATTGCTTACCCCGGGGGAAATTAAAAATTCAGAATACGATTGCTGCTGAATGTGCATTTGTGTATCATCAGATTCCCATCATAAAGTCAAAATATTGTAAATCTGTCCTTCGTAACACAGGGAGTACCTGTACGCACTCCGCCGACAAGTGGTTACAGAACTCCTGTTTCAAGAGCGTCGCCCTCTAGTGCAAATGCAAGGTCACTACATCAAAGTCTTGTAACGTGAACGTAATTTGTCAAGTCGCAGCTCGTGAATAGCTCTCATAAAACCCGGTCATTTCAAGTTATTCTCAATAATACTACGACAGCAGAGAAGCAACATGTGGCCTAATCTAATTAGCTGGCCTTGGTGTGTATTAGACTTCTTTTAAATACAAGAATAATTGTGTTGTGAGCTGTATGTCGGTGTAATCCGTACATGCCTACAAGAACCAAATTCCTAACCGTTTCTATGACAAGGTGATATTTTTTGAACATATTTCTATCCTGAAGCATTATCGGGAGCAGTGTCTTCCATAATGAGATCTTTGAAGGTAGTTTTTGCCTACCGGCGTGTATTTATCGGGGGCAGTGTCCCTCATAATTCACTATAGGGTGGATTTAACTTATCGGGGACAGTGTTTCCCAAAGTTTTTATACCTATTTATTTTGGTTTTTATTGTTTGGGGTTTGTGTTGCGGTGTCTTATTGCAGGTGTTTATTTTTACCTATTTTTTTTAGCTAGTTGATGTTTCACTAGTTTTCAATATTTAGATTCAGCAACTGTTATCTTGTTTTCGTTCTAATCCTTTGTTTTCTAACTGGCATGTCTTGGCGTGGTTTCTGGATGTGTTTTTTGTTGCGTAGATGACATCAGAACAGATGCTTAGAAATGTACTGCATCTATTGTGTAGGCTGCATATCTAATCATAATGATCTTTTTATTAGCACTTAATGTTTCAGAAAGTGTAAGTTCAGTCCAGTAAATCAAAATGTTCAAGTTTGACTGCAAGAATGTTCAGAATACATCATGCTTGAGCCTCATAATTCTTATGATGCATGTTTAGAAATTAAGCCTTTTATTGTACTTTTTTCACAATGCGAATCCTTAAAAGAAAAAAAGGCTGTTTTGATCAGATTGAGTCATTTTGTTACAGTACTGGGTATGGTCAAGTTGTCAGTGATTTACTGAACTGATCCAAATATGATGACTAATAAATGTTTGTGGCTTAATATAACTTGTGATCTTTTTCCTTCTTTATGACAAGTTTCCTTAGAAACCTTTTAGATATGTCCAGTATTTGAAAGTGTTTTGCATTTAGTCAGTTAGCAGACTTCATTATCCATAGCAACTTATTGATGATATGATCTTACAATGTACAGTCCAAGCAGTTGTGGGTTAATGGCCTTGTTTAGGGCCCTAGAAGCAGCCGACAGTGCTGGGGACTGTGGTAGCCTAGCGGTTAACATACTGGACTATGGACCAAAAGGTCCTGGGTTCAAATCCCACCTCTGCCAAGCTGCCACTGTTGGGTCCTTGAGCAAGGCCCTTAACCCACAATTGCTTGGATTGTAAGACCATAAATTGTAAGTCGCTCTGGATAAGGGCGTCTGCTAAATGCTGTAAATGTAAATGGGACTTAACCCAGTCAGTAACCCAGTATCTTAACTGCTGTCTCACCACAATCTCACTGTTACTGTTCTAGTTCTTTCTAGTGGTGCCAAACCATTAATGCAAGTTTGTTGTGAATGTAAATGCTAAAAAAAGGCCACATCCAAAACACCTAAATGAAGGTTGTTCCATTCCAGATATTCTCTCTAGGGTTCAAATCTGGACTCTGACCAGGCCAAAACATGAGCCTGATGCACCCTCAGGTTACCAACTAATGATTAATATTACAAGACTCAAAAAATCAAGACACAGGATATTTTGGAAAATTTTGAACAGTTTTGTGTTATGTGTTTTCTGAAAATGAAAAGATTGAGAAAACAGAATCAAGATGACTAATCACATCACCAACACATGTCTATGGCTTGATAGTAGTTTGTGGTTGTGTAAAACTGTTAAATTTATTTAATTTGTTTATGTCTGTGAATCATAAAGTCTTCGCTATAGCCAGAGATGGATAACAAATGATAAAATTACACTGGGTTTGCGTCTTGGCCTGACTGGTGTGGAATTTGCCTGTTGTCTTCGTATGCAAGTACTCCTCTGATGTTCTAAAGACCTGCCTTAAGAAAAGACTGGCAGACTCCTCAGGGCTGGTTCTTGCCTTGCACACTGTTACCATCATTGGATTAAGCAGTAGAGGTGGGCCAATCGGTCCAAATATCGACAATATCGATACCAGCGCTGGTATTGATATTGAGCAATACTCGTGTAAAAAGAT